>CAUYSK010071117.1:0-72073 GCA_963575035.1 Avahi laniger
ATGACTCATTAAGGAGTTACAGCACATGCTTTTTAAAAAAGTAACCTATTGGCTGGGCGCGGTGGCTCACTCCTGTAATCCTAGCACTCTGGGAGGCCGAGGCAGGCAGATTGTTTGAGCTCAGGAGTTCGAAACCAGCCTTGAGCAAGAGCGAGACCTTGTCTCTACTAAAAATAGAAAGAAATTAATCGGACAACTAAAAATATATAGAAAAAAAATTAGCTGGGCATGGTGGCGCATGCCTGTAGTCCCAGCTACTCCGGAGGCTGAGGCAGGAGGATCACTTGAGCCCAGGAGTTTGAGGTTGCTGTGAGCTAGGATGATGCCACAGCACTGTAGCCCGGGCAACAAAGTGAGATTCTGTCTCAAAAAAAAAAAAAAAAAAGTAACCTATAAGACAGCAGACTGGGTGTGGGTATGATCCTATGAATTCTGTTTCTCAGCAGTGCGTGTTTCTGGGATTCAAGCCTGTTGGGGAATTCCAACTGCTATGAAGAAACCCTATAGCACATGTTCAGGGCAATGGTGTGGTGCAGGGTGTGTCCCACACGGGACTGAGGATGTGGCAGGAACTCCTGGGACTGTGGGCAGATCCCAAGAGAGGAAAGTCAAGCCTGTGAATGTCAGAATCTGGACAGAGAAGTTGATGATGGACAGATACCTGTAGTTAAGTCACGTAACAGAGGATTGGGACAGCCCTGATGGCCCATGAGGGGATCAAGACCCCACCTTGCCCAAGGCAGCACACGATAAATGCTGCATAAATAACTAATGGGTGGAAGCCATTGTTCTACCAATCTGCATTGTCAGGAATTCCGGTAAGAGCAGGAGATGCCATTGACTAAGCATTTCCTAAATGCCAGGCACTTTACAAATATTACCTAATTAAAGCTCAGGACCACATCATTGACCCTGGCCAGAGCCTGCATTCGTCCTGGACCTACTGTAGGAAGGGCTGAGGCTCCTGCCACAAGAAGCATCCAGTTGACAGCAGAGGAGACCTTCTTCTGCTGGATTCTCTGTGAGCATCGAGTGTCATAAAATGCCTGTCTTGGCCTGGGTCGGAGGCTCCCATGTCGAGTGTTTATGTGGCCAGGAAGCTGGGTCAGGGCAGTGGAGCAGTGGAGAGGAGGCCTGGACCACTGTGCTCTGCTGAGGGGGTCCCCATCGAGGGCCAGATCCCTGGACCTTCCAGGGACCCCTGGAGAGTTGTCCACCCAGGCTGGGAGGAGACTGTCCCCGTTGTCAGCTAGGACAGCACCTCGAGGCATTCACTCCTCTGCCCCTGGGGTGGTGACTGCAGGACCCCAGGGGTGTCTGGAGCCCTGAGGCCACTCTAGCTGCAGAGGTTGTCCTGCCGCCCAGAGGTGGGACGGACGGACTGAGAGGTGGGAGGAAGAAGGGACGGGAAACAGAACCGAAGCATCCCCTCCAGTGGGACATCCCCAAAACAGGAGCTCCTGTATGGTACACTTAGCACGTGTGGGTGACTCTGAAGTGGTTTCAGCCAACAGCTCTCCAAATTCTAAGGTGATTTGCAGGTGGACGGTGGGTGCCTGCAGGAGCCGTGTGCGGGTGCGGCCCCCGTTAGGGCTCAACCCACATGAGTCAGCGTTACCGTGGGGCTGCCTCAGACGAGCTGTCAGACGCAAGGACAGGAGGGGCCTGTGCTGAACAACATTCGCGTTCAGCAAGACATATGAGCAGTAAGATGTCTCCCTCCAAGAGATTCCGGTTTGTTCTCAGCCTAGACACGGCAGATTGGCGGGAAGACAAGTTGACATCTTCTCCTGAGATTTGCAAACGTGTGGAGATCTATACATTGGGACATATTAAACAAAACCAGAGGCGTTGATATAACCTCCGTGCCAGTGCTCCAGGAATTTCAAGTTTGCCGGCACCAGGACCCGGATTTTGTCGCGCAAGCCTCCACGAGGTGCAGGGGGCTGCGTGGAGGAAGCCGCCCAGGGTCTCCGCAGAGCTGCACCGGGGCTGAAGGAATGGGGACCCCAAACAAAGGAAGGGTTTCTTGGGGGCTTTGGCTGGGGGCTTGGAAACATGGGGGGAACGGTAGGCTGCAGAGAGCCCTTGGAGCTGGCAGAGGCTCTGCTAACACTTGTGCCCCTGAGAGGCCCCTGGCTGCCGCCCACTCGGGCCCTGCCTTGGACCGCCCTGCCTGGCTGCCCTGGGAGTGGCTGACCTATGGAAGGAGGGGATCCCTGACCGCTTAGCACCTGGCCCCACAGCCCTGTGACATTCCCCCCGGGCAGCTGCATCTGCCTCCAGGTGCAGGCCCGCGGGGAGAGCCAGGAAGGGTTCAGGGCTCAACGTGGGCTGGTCAGCCAGGCGCTGGCCTGATTCACCTCTGCTGAACGTCTCCACCCCTGAATTGCGCAGGTGCACGGAGGGAGGGAGGGGGGCCAGGAGATCCGTCAGGCCGTGGGGGCAGCTGGGAGCACAGCTGCCACCTTGGTGTCGGGCTCCTCGGGTTCCACGAGGCCCTCACCGCGCAGTCCAGGGAGAAAGATCAGCCACAGAGGAGGTCTGGAAGTCTTGCCCCTGGGCTGTGTGCCGGCTTGAACCAGTTTGGTCCACACCACGTCCCAGTGAGCACGGAACTAATCCTCCAAGCGCTGACTCCAGCAGAACAAAAGGTGCTGGGTGCAGGTCGGTGCCGGGACTTGCAAAGTGGCCGAGAAGCACCCTGGCTGCAGTCATATGGAGCCTCAGAAAACATTCTCCTAGACAAATCTGGTGGTCAGACTAGGGGTTGGCGTTGCCCTGGCATGTGAGTTTGCAGGGTGCATTGGTCAGTTCTCCTGGCTGGACTGGTTTGGAGACAGGCGTTGCCTGGTTGCCTGCGTCACGGCAAGGTGGACCGGATGTGGAGCGCCAGTGGGTCAGTAACAGAGCACTGTCTCTGCTCACGGGGCCTCTCCGGGTGGGCGAGGGTCTCTCTCTCCCCTGGGGGCCCGGATGGTGTCTGGGAGTGGCTGGGCTTCCAGGCAACCTGGGGACCCCACAGGTCAGAGGCTGAACCTCCTCCAGCTTGAGCAGAAACTTCATTGATCAGCTTGTCCCAGTGGGCCGAGAACTCTCCTGATTTCGGCACTGAAGGTCCCGAATTCCAGGAGCCCCTCCGTCCCCCGCAAGCTGTGCTGCTTGGTCACTGAGGCCCAGGGGGAGCCAGTGACCCACCCACTGGGCCTGGGCACAGCCAGCACTTAGCGGGCACAGGGCTGTTCTTGGTGGCCCCGCTCAAGCCTCACAGTGGGGAAGGGACACAGGGCAGGCCGGGTAGACGGGACTAAGCCCTGACTGGCCGGCAGTGGGGATGGGAGTGCCCGGTGCCCTGGCATCAGGCCTGGCCAGGCTAAGAGGAAGAAATCTGTTTTTCTGTGTTCTCAGCACAGCTCTTCTGACATCAAATGTGTGGGTTTTTCCATAATAAGCCATTTTCCACTTTTCAGCGGACAGTTCAATTCTGACACGAATCACCTGGAAGAGGCGCAGACCTGCCGTGAGCCCCGCCAGGCCGCCCACCCCGACGCCAGCGCAAGGGTCAGGTGCCAGGGTCTCACACATCTGCGCAGCTCAGCCGCCCACGGCCCAGTCCTCTGCTGCAGGCTCACCGAACTCCGGGGAAAAGCTACGTTCAACCCGTTTATCACAAGAGAAGAAAGAAAGGTGCAAACACCCATGTGACGGGGCCACAGGCAAGGTCCGAAACGGTCCGGAGCGCAGCAGCCCTGTCTTTTAGGGTTTTCATGCAGGCTCTGTCCCGCAGGCATGACGGCTGTCACCTCAGTGTCCGGCCCTCTCCTGCGCAGAGGCTGGGCTGGGGCTGGAAGCTCAAGCTTCAGCTCAAGCTCTGATCTTTCGGGCGTCCGCGCATCCTTAAGCTGCCCAGGGTCCACCGAGAGTCGCCTCCTTGGACAACAGACGCTCCCACCACCAGGAAATTCATTCAGGGGCTGGGAGCAGACACACATTTCTTTCTAGTCCTCTAGCCCCCTTTCTGGTTGGCTGACCCTGGGAAAGTGTCCCACCCGGCCCAGACGTCTTGGGGTGACTGTGGAGTCATGGGCTCCGACCCCCGACCCCACGTTGCTGTCATCGCCTCCACAGGGCTGGTCCTCCTGGGAAATCACGAATTGCAGACACCGCGCTGCACTCGCGACGCAGTCAGGACAATCACGAGTTCCACGCGGCAGACCGCGCTGGACTTCCCAGCCGTTGCCGACAATGAGGGGTGTCTGGGTTCAGACCCAGTGACGCCTCCTCGTCCCACCACCCAGGGACACCCCAAAATATCACCTCAGCTGCTGCTTCCAGGAGGTGGGATGTCAGTCGTCTCACGTCGTCCTCTGTGCTCGCCATATTTTCTGTCCAGAAAGTGCCTTTCTTTGGTTCTCAGCCTCACGCTGACCCTGGGCCCGGCCTTGGGGAAGTAGGTCGGGTCTCGCAGCTTGGCTGCCCGTCCCTCTGCCCACACGGTGCGTGTCCTGAGTCCTGTCCCCATGAAGGTGCCTGCGTGTCCTTGCCGGGGCCGCATGCGACCGTGCCAGGGAAGGCCATGAGGGGCAGACACGCGGGCCAGGGCCGGGCCTGGGGCCTGTCAGAGCCGGTGGGGTCAGGACACGCACCTTGCTCAGAGTGTGGCCTTGGGAGTGAGCTTGGCCGGAAAGGGAGGCAACGGCAAAGACACAGGCCTTGGGCTTCAAGGAGCGGTGACGCCGTGTGCACCGGCGCAGCTCAGCTACAGTTGGGTGCTGACGCCACCTGTTCCCTTCACCGGATGGCGCACTGGGTCTTGTCAGCACTGGCATGAGTGGTGTCCTCCAGAACCATGGAGGGTCTTGGGTTGAGTGGGCCTAGGGTGGAGTGGGTGTCCACGTGTGGGTGAGGACCCAGGGCAGGGCACTCTGTGCTGTGGATGCCACTAGCCCTGGGGCATCACCTCTCGCTGGCCTTGCTGGCTGCCAAGGACCTGGGCCCGGGTTTGGGGGCCTGGGAAGCTCCCCAAAGCTGCCCCTGCTGTGCGCTCACCGGGTGTGACCTGTCATCTGGCCCCGCTTATTTTAGGGGCCTATTGTCCTGCAGGTCCCGCCCGTGGTGCCATGGGCCATAGATAAAGGCCTCTCGGCTGTGCTAAGAAAAGTATGACGTGGTCCTTTTGGAGGAGAGCTGGGTCCAGGTCAGGGGAGGTCAGGGGAGGGCCACAGGCCGCGTGGGGCTGACTGAGTCATTTCTGCTTTCTGCGGCCCGGAGCTTCCTGCTTGGACGTTTTTGGAGGCACATGTGAGGCTTTGCTCAGGGAAAGTGCTTCAAGCTCCTATTTCTCCACGGGGTGCGTCCAGCGGGGCACAGCACCTTCCATGCGGGGACCCCAGGCCAGCAGCCGATGTGACAGAGCCCTTCTAGGGACTTAGGAGAGGCATCCTTCCGAACTTCACCTTTTTCAGAAGGAAACATCCTCAAAGTTTACCTAAAATCATGATTTTTTTAGGATATAGTCACATCTGCTATGACCTGTGGAAATCACGCGTGCTCAAGCAGGAAGAATGCGAAAAGCACACAGAACCGAGAGGGCTTGAGGGCTGCCACTCCTCTGCAGAGCTCCCGTGGTGCGAGCCCCCGACCCGGCCCCTGGCTCAGCACAGCAGGTTGTCACCGTGTCCGCCTGTCTTCCAAGTCAGGGAAGGGGCTTCAGGGCTTGGAGTCGCCCCCCGTGAGGCCACGAGTGCAGAGCCTGCCACAGGGGTCAGGCTGGTGCTCGTGCCCTGGGGGTGGACGTGGCCCACGTGGCCCAAGTTGGGGACATGAGGAGCAGAAGGCAGTGTCACGGGGACGCTGACCCAATGCCCCCCACCAAAGACATCTGGAGCCTCAATCACTGGGGCCCTTCCGAGCCAACATCTGTGGAGTAAAATCCTTTCTGGCCTGATGTGTTTGCAGCCCAGCCAGTCCGCGCTGCCCTGACCACCACCCTGAAGACGTGTTTGGCCCCTGGCCTCTCAGCGGCCCCTGGGAGCTGCGACGATGACCTCCCACTTGCAGGGTGGAGGTGGTTGGACGGAGGGGTGGGCAGGGCTGGAAGGTTGCCAGGGGAGCGCCTGAGGACATTCAGATGCTGGTCACCCAGGGAGATGGCAGCCGCTGCGCCTGCCCTTGCTGGACTTGAAAGAAGTGAGAACAGATGACATTGAAAGACGCCCACAAAAGCGCTTCCTGTTGACACCAACACACTCTAGTTCCTTTCTCCTCCGTGCCCAGTGCCGGCGCCTCTGCAGGCTCCGTGTCCCCCACAGCGACAAATGGGCCACGAAAAATGAAACCGCCCAGCCCCGACTCTGTGATGTCTTTAATTATTTTCCCTTTGGCTTTTAGTGGACTCAGCCAAGATTTGTGTTTTTGAAATTGGGTTTGAAATCCAGATCCTGCCTCACAGGCACCAGTGCCAGCGTGGCAGCTGCTAGCCGCTGAGCTCCGAGGGTCTGCGGGGAATCGGAGGTGAGACAGGACTGCTGCGGACCAAGCTCCGGAGCTCTGTACACACCCGTGCACCACCCCACGCACACACACACACACACATGCACACGTATGCATGCACACACCCACCACATGCGTGCACATGAGCACACACACACTGGGACACACATGCACACTGGGACGCACATGCATGCACACACATGCACACACATGCACACACCCACATGTGTGCACATGAGCACACACACACACTGGGACACACATGCACACTGGGATGCACATATAAACATGCACACACACATGCACACGTATGCATGCACATACCCACCACATGTGTGCACATGAGCACACACACAACAGGACACACATGCACACTGGGATGCACATGCATGCACACACACATGCACACGTATGCATGCACACACCCACCACATGCGTGCACATGAGCACACACACACTGGGACACACATGCACCCTGGGACGCACATGCATGCACACACACACATGCACACGTATGCATGCACACACCCACCACATGCATGCACATGAGCACACACCCTGGGACACACATGCACACTGGGACACACATGCACACACATGCACACGTGTAGACGTAACTCCCGGGAGCCCCAGGAAGCACAAAACAACCCTGAGACAAGGCTAGGAGGTCAAAGGGGAAATCCTTTTTTTCTCCCAGTTCTTCTGGAACAGCTGACTCTTTTTTCAATGGACATTCGCTTTTATAGTTAAAAACCACATTATAAAACATTTTAATTCTCTAGACTCAAATTACAATCTTTTCCACCTCATTTCTGCTAGGACGCGTGCGAGGCTGGCTGGCAGGCAGGCGGCAGCTCAGAGTCGGGGCTGCTGTGCGGTGCCGCACCCTGCGGTATCTGGGACACACTGCGGAGGAGTGATGGGGCTGGGCAGTGGGGAGCACAGGGGTCCAGGCTCCAAATCTCAGAGGAAGAGGGGGAGACCCCCGCGCCGGGCCACGAGCCCTCCCCTCCGCCCACTCTCAGTGGGGACCCGGCGCTTGGCCACACTCCTCGCACTTCCGAACCGTCTTGCTGAGCCTGCGTGGCCACCCCACGGCCAGCCACGCCCGGGCCTGGCCCTCTGTGAGGCTGTGGTGGCTTCTGGGCAAAGTGCCCCTGGAATCTGGAATAATCTCTCTCTGTCTCCCTCCCTCCCTCCTTCCTTTCTTCCTTTTTTAGTAATTTGTTTTCTCATGACAACAGCAACAACTAGTCATCACAGAAAAACCGGAGGGAGCATCAAAACTGGCACCCGTAATTCCACCACCCAGTTGACTCTGAGAAGACTTCCCCTGGTCTTTGTTCTTAAGTCGGTGTCATCGAGCCACTATAAAGGTGTGTGGCTCATCGCCTTCCTCTGCCATGGAAGGCCCCTGTGAACGGGGTGACAACGGCCTGGAGACCCCGAGCTCCTCCCATAGGGGCAGCTGCCCTGAGCCTCCACCCGCCCCTCACACCTGTACGGGGCATGGTGCTGCCGCCTCCTCCTCCTCCCCTCACTTGAAGAGGCCACCTCCTCCAGGCAGCCCTACAGGGGTGCTCCCACAATGTCCAGAGTGTGACTGCGGGCCGGGGCTCTGGAAGGGTCCTCCTCTGGCCCTGGAGGCCTCTGTGGATACTGTCCCAGCTGGAGAAGGAGGAGTGTGTAAGGGGAGAGCCGGTGTGGTGAGGGGCATGTGGGGTCTGTAGGGTAGGGGTGGCATAGAAGGGGTCGGGGTCTGTGGGGTGGCAGCTGGTGTGGGAGGGGTCGGGGTCTGTGTGGGGCGTCCACCGTCTGGGCCTGGAAAGTGGGTCCCTCTGGGCCGTCTCGCTGCTGCTCTGCGGAGGCGCAGCACTGGCCTTGGGGCTGCGGGGCCCCCATGCCACGAGGACACAGCGGGGCCGGGTGTCCTCTTGCGTGGGCAGCTGGGGCTGAGGCTGGACGTGCATGTGCAGCGGGCGGTGTCGGCACCGGCAGAGGGGCCCCTGCGTGCAGGAGAGGCCTGAGGAGGGGGTGGTCCCCACACGCAGCTTCGCGGTAACTGGGAGGAAAGGCATCGCTGGCCGCGCTCACTCGCCCTGACAGGGTTTCTGGGGGGATGTTCCCCCTCGCTGAGCCGAGGCTCCGCCCAGCAGAGGGGGTCTCGGGAGCGACGAGGGCGTGTGAGAGCCGGGCACGCCTCTGGCCCGCTCACTCTGGCTTGTGACGTCAAGGATGAAGGTCTCACTCAAAGCCACACGGAGCCCTGCCCCCAGCATCTGCCCCACTCGCGCCAGTCTGACGCCTGGGCGCGGCTCCACAGCAGCCTCAGGCCAGCCCCTCCCCCAAACCCAGCAGCCTGGGCCCACCAGAGGGGGACGGGCACACAGGTGACCCGGTTGCCACTTCAGGACAAACCACCACGCAGCGGCGTGCCACCCGCCATCCCTGGGGCCAGGCTCCGCAGCCCCTCCCAGCCCTGGGTGGGGCCGCCTGTCCTAGAGGAAACTCGTCTCCTGCTGTTCTTCATCGTCCAGATTAGAGCTGTCCCTGCCCTCGGTGTGCTCCCTCCCACCCCCACGACCCGGCCTGGCTCCCAGCGCCTCCAGGGACAGGACCACGTGGGCTAATTACCTGGGTGGGGACAGGGCCCCCCCACAGGCTCCTGGCAGAGATGTTCACAGTCACCGCACCTGCCTGGGCTGAGTCACGGAGACGGGCCTGTCCCCAGGGCTCTCAGCGAGACTCACCCCAGGACCGGAGCAGTGAGGCCGAGCCCAGTCTTCGGCTCTGGCCAGCGTGGCCACTACAGCCCACTGAGCCTCTGCGGTGCTGAGTCTTGTTTCACAGACGGCGGCAAGGCCCTGCCTCCCGCCGGAGCCGCACCAGGCGCGGGGCACACCTTCCCTAGCACAAAACCAAGGCCACTAAAGCAGAGAAAAGCCATGTCTTCCTTTCAATTATAAACTTGCAAGGAAAAAACAGCTTCAGCTGTTGAGGGACTTCCTCGTCTGAAATCTGTTCTGAGCTCACCCCTACTCCGAGCTCCCTGGCAGCCTCACTCTCGGCTTGTCTAGAAGGGGGTCAAAGGTGGGTCCAGGCAGAGTGCCTTCCGGAACGCAGGTGCAAATTGAGCAGGCTGCCAGGGTGGCCACTCCGGGGGTGCTGGGTGCCCACCTGTGAGTCCTGGGGGGCCGTCCTGAGCCCTCCTGAGCTGGTCAGAGGCAGCCCAGCCCAGCTAGAGCAGACAGAGGTCCTCAGGAGGCCCACAGAGGGTCTCGTGTCCTTGTGTGGCTCCTTGGTGTGCCCATGGCCTGGGCTGGCTCCACGCATCGTCCTCGTGGATAGGTGGACCTGGCTCTGGTGTTTTGGGCCAAAGGGGCAAAACCTCAGCGGAGAATGTGAGCTCTCGGAACAGATGCAGCGCAACTGCCGCCGAGTTGGGGGTACGTGGGTGTCCTCCCTGCTGTGCCCCCACTGTTGTGAGGGTCAAGCTGCTCAGAGCCCACGTTGGGCTGTAAGATGGGAGTTGCCGGGGGGCACCTGCTTCTTGAAGGCAGCCGGGATGCCGATCCCTTCGGAGGGATCACTTCCTGCTCCATGTATCCTCCGTAAGGAGCGGATCGGGACCCTATGCTGATGTCCTGCGTGACCACAGACCTCTGGCCGGATCTTGGCACTTAGTGACTGTCGTGGTCTTGGCTTCCAACACGCCTGGCTGGCCTCGTCTGGGGTCCACTCTGATGTCAGACGGTCACCTTTATGCACAAATTCACCTTGTACCTGCAGTTGGTCCCCCAACACCATCCTGCATGGTCCCTCCTTCCCTGTGGGGTGCTGCCGCAAAGGTGTCTGCGTGCCCAGGCTGGGGAGTCACTACAGCTCACTGCCCCTGGGGCCCCTGATCTCTTCATGGCCAGGCAGAGGGTGGGACGCTGCCAAAAGCAGCCACTGCAAACGACGGTGACAACAGTGCCGGAGCCATAATGCCACAAGGCGTTGTCCCACGACTGAGCCGCTGGTGATGCCCCCTTCCCTGGCCAACCTGGGGCAGCACCACCAAGGTCACACCCCCAGCAGGGCCTGGACTGGCATCCAACTCAAGGAAGCCCCTCAGCTACCAACCAGTGGCCCTGACTTCCCCCCACCTTTCTGTCACATGGATGGCGCAATATGGTGCAAACCAGGTTAAGGTGGGGTCTGGGTGAGGATCGTGCGCGAAGGTCACTGGGCTCGGCTGGTGAGCGCTCGCAGGCTGTTTCACGCTGTAATTGCATGGTGCTCACCGCAGTTGCTAAATGTTAAATTACAAGAGCTGGTTCTTGATACATCATTTGACCACAATTAGGGTAATTACATCCCGATGAGAAGGTCAGTGAAAATGACCTTAGAGGGAGACACTGGGGTGACCAATGGCTCGGTGGCCAAGTGGGGCAGGTGGGACTGGCTGGTCTCTTCTGAGCACCTACGACTGGCTAATCTTCTCAATTATTTTTCAAAGGCTCAAAGAGAAAATTTCCTGGACGTGTTTGGGGAAAATGTTAACATTTTTCTGGAAGTGTTTGGTTTCTAAGGGAGGAGCACGATACTTCCCTGAGTAGATTCAGAGCCTGGCTATTTGTGCAGCTGAACTGCTGTTAGTGCACATATGGAAACCTCAGGTCTGCTGGGCTGTGTTAGTGGCTCAAAGAATTTGCAGCTGTGGGGAGCACAAGGAGAGAGGGTCCCTCTGTCCCATGAGGGCCCCAAGCCCTGATGAGAGGGGTGATGCCCTCGGTTAAAGGATAGATGCCCACATTGGTGTCTCTGCAGAGACCTTGACCTATCAGATCCCACCTGGGGGGGAGGCGTTGCAGCCTGACCTCACAGACCCCGCAGTTCCCTGTGAACCAGGAAATGACTCACTTTGCAGGTGACTGAGGCTCAGAAATGACCCCGGACCCACAGCAATGGGACCCGGAACAGGCAGTCAGCAAGGGTGCTGCTGTCTGAGCCCTGCCCCGCCCGCACGGGGCCTGCAGGCCCCCGATGTTCAGAGAGGCTGGGAAAGGCATCCAGTCCCACAGATCCCGGCCCCTTCCCCAGGTGATGGGTCGCTGCAGTTTACGCTATAAAAACTCCCGGGTCAGACCCACAGAGGTGGGCCTGCAGATGTCACCTGGCCCTAACAGTGGGCTGTGCTCTCCAGATGTGGGAGGCCACGTCCTGCCTTCCCCGGCCTCAGCCCCTGGCAGGGCAAAGAAGGAGCGTTCAGGGGCTGCCCCTGGACTGTGTCGTAGACATGGACAGGCGTCCACATCCGACCAGGAAAGGCTGGAGCCAGCCCCACGCTTCGGCCTCCGCCCCATGCCCAGCCCCTAGCTGCTGTCTCCCAGGTGAAGAGGCCTCCCTGCACGGGCCCCTGTTGGAGGGACGGGCAGGTGTGATGCTGGTGCGTCCTGGAGCTCTTGGATCCCACAGCTCAGCCTCGCTGAGGAAGCATCTGGACTTTACCCAAAGGCTGTGGTGACCAGATCCCCTCCCCTGGGAGCATGGATGTGGGGGACCATGCTAGGCCCCTTCCTGGGTTTAACCCCAGGAAATGCTCGCTGGGAAGCGGCCCTTCCCAGCCACCCAGGGGATAACCCACCCTAGGCTCTTTCCTCCAAGAACCTCCCAAAGACCACTGAGAGGACCCTTCCGGCTCACAGCCCCCATTCAAGGCCTGGGACAGAAGGGTGTGGGTGGCTTGTGGACACCTCAGACAACTCCCCAAGGGGTCCCCGCAGGACCCCGACACCACCAGGCACCAGGAGCCCTGCCTGCCACGGGTGCTTCATTTGCAGGTGGCTTTGCTGGGCCAGGCTGGGGGTGAGCAGAGGGGCCCAGGAGTCCCTGAGAGTCTCAGGAGCCAACTGAGAGCAGACGTGGGGAGCAGCGTGGGGAGCAGCTCTGCTGCGAAGCCCCCCACCCCACAGCTGGCGGTTGGTCAGAAGACAGGAATCTGGAAATTCCCACTTCAGGGACCCTGTAGGATGTACCTGTGTCTCTGGAAGGGACAGCCAGGATGCTTTCCAAGATTCAGTCAGATTCTTCCAAGAACACCGCCCAGCAAACATTTCCACCCAGTTTCTTTTTTTTTAATTAGTGGATTTTATTTTTTAGGTTTACAGAAAATCTGAGCAGGTACAGAGAGTTCCTCAATACTCCTCCCTGCCCGAGGGAGGAGTGTGAGTGTTACAATGAGACAGACCGATACGGTATTATTACCTGAAGCCAACTCTACATTGGGTTCACTCTTGTGCTGTATGTTCTGTGTGTTTTGAGAAACGCACAGGTTCCTGTACCTACCATGGATGGCCCTGGTTTTAAGGCAGCTGGACAGGTGGCAGAGCCCTGCCCTGAGCCTAGGATGGAGCATGTCACCAGAGCAGGCCTTTCCCCTTTGGTTCAGCAGCCACTCGGGGCTCTGAGACCCCAGGAGGTCCCTGCAGGTTGTTAGCTCAGTGTCTGAATCTGCAACTTGAGGGGGTCCTAACACTGCTCCTGCCTCTTCCAGGGAGGTTGATCCGGACCCTTCCCGGCTGGACGGGGCCTGGCAGGGCTGTGGTTTCATGCTTGGCGGGCACAAAGAGGCTGCAGTGTCCAGATGTGCAAGCGGCCCGGTGGGGCTCCACTTTGCCGTTCCCACAGCACTCCGCACCGGGTTCCTGCGTGGTGGGGCGGGGGCTGCGGAGCATGCCTTGAGCTCCAAAATGCACAGGTGTGTCCCCTGAGGCAAACCAGACCTGGAGTCTCCAGGTGACATCGCTTTATGTGCCCCACAGGGTCCTCGCTCCAAGTTCTTCGTTGGGTAGATTGACCTGCCCGGTTCCAGGGCCACTGTAAACAGCTCCTGACCCCGTCACCATCTTGGATGGTCACTTTCTCCCGGGTCCTCAGGGGAGACTCGCCCTTGCCGGCTAAACAGCCTCATAATTATGGCAGCCTCATAATTCCACGTCTCTCCCCGCCCCCCCCCCAGTCACAACCCAACTAAGGAGACTCCCAAACCTCTGCCACCAACAGGGCACAACATGCAAACCAGCGGGCTCCCCTCCCCACGCAGGTCACTTGAAATTCCTCCTGAAATGCGTCTTGGCTGGAAAAGCAATGCTAGAACGAGGTCAGGTTTCTCCACCATCTGATGCTGTTTGCCGCTCTGAGGCTTAGACTCTGGGAGTCGGAGGCAGGGCTGGCTGACGCCAGGGCACAGAAAGCTTTTGTGACCACAGGGCGGCTGCCTGGTGTGCCAGCTGCTCCCTCCCCCAGCTCGGTGGGCCCTGCGGGTCCTCCCAGGGGGGTTCTCTGGCATGAATCTCTGGCTGTTGCAGTTGGGGCTGGGGCTGCTCCAGTGGTTGCCCGCCGCGAGGTAGTGGCCACAGTGGCCCCTGGCCAAGGAGAAGCCTCTGCAGGACACGCCTCGTCACCCCCTGTCCTGCTAGGACGCGGTTCTCAGCAGGGAATTTTGCCCCCGGGAGCCTTTGGCAAAGTCTGGAGGCAGTGTGGATTGTCAATCCTGGGATGGGGGTTGCTACTGACACCTGGAGCACGGGCCGGGGTGCTGCTGAAATCCCACAGTGCACGGCACAGTCGCCACCGTGGAGAATTAACCAGCCCAGCACCTCAAGGGCACGGCGGGGGAGCGCGCTCGAGCTGCACGGGACTGGGGGCGGGCAGCAGAGGCCTGGGGGGAGGGGAGCAGCGCACACCCCGCCGCGCTCAACACGGAGTCAGGCCCCCAGCTGAGCCTCCCCAACCCCGGGGCTGCGGGCCTGGAGGGAGTCGAGCCTCCGCGCAGCACAAGTTCTGCGGAGGGTTAGGTGCACCCTCGATGGCCCCTGGCCGGTGAGGCGCGGGGCGGAAGTGGCCCGGCCGGGCGCCCCCGCCACAGCCCAGCGACCGGGCCTGGCCCCGCAGCATTGGGGCGGTCTGCAGGATGGGCCACTGACCGCCGCTGTGGGGTTACGGAGGGACAGACCGACCGGCCAGGCGCTCGGCTGGGGTCGGCACATACCTGGGGTCCCGGGTTGTACCCCGCGCTGCTGCCCCGTTTCCCCCGGGCTCTCCGGCCCCAGACTCTGCTTCCCAGCCCGGGCTCTTCTCTCCCGGACCCTCCCCGCTCGCACGGCCCCTGCTCTCGGCGCATCGCGGGAGCCCTCACGCCGGCCGCACCCCCGGGCGTGTGCGGCGCCGGGTCGGGTGCTCGGGCGCGCAGCTCGCGGCGGGGCACCGCGTGCAGTTCCGGGGGCGGGGCGGGGCGGGGCGGACCCGGGGGCGGGGCACAGTTCCGGGGGCGGGGCGCAGCGGGACCCGCCCCCAGCCGGGCCGGGACTTGGGACCGCGGACTAGCCAACTTCAGAGTTCAGGCGGCGGCGGTGAGCCCGGGCGTCCGCGCGCGGCTCCAGCGGCTCCAGCGGCGTGGGCGGCCCGGGGCGGGCCGGGATGGGCGGGCGGCCGCGCGGGGCACGTGGGGGCCGTTCGACGTGACCCGTCTGGGCTCGGAGCCCGCCCGGCCCGGCCGCGCCGGGTTGAGGTTCTGCTCAGTGGGCGCGGATGCGGGGCCGGGCGGCCGAGCCGAGCCAGAGCATGCGGGGCGCAGCGTGGGCGGCCTTGGGGCGCGCGGGGCAGCGGCGGCCGCGGCCTCCAGCCCCGGGCCCGGGCCCGCCTCCGCCGCTGCGGCTGCTGCTGCTGCTGGCCGTGCTGCTGGGCGGCGCGGACGCGCAGTACTCCAGCGACCTGTGCAGCTGGAAGGGGAGGTGAGTGCGCACGGCGCGACCGGGCCCGGACCCTGGCCCTCGTCCGTCGGCTTCCCTCCCTTCCCTTCTCCTCCAGGGCCGGCGGGGCGTGCGGGGGCGCGGCCGGGGGCTGGCTCTCCAGGCCAAGTCCGGTGCCCACCGTCCGCCGCCTCCGATTCTAGAACAAAAGACCCCGCGGCGTCCCGGTCCCCTGACCCAGAGGACGCCCCGGGGGAGGCGCGCCTGCAGCCCGGCGGGGTCGGTCCCGGCCCGGCCCCCATGAGCCCCGCGCGGACCGCGCCAGTCTCTACTTGGCCCGGAGCCCGGCGGTCGCCGATCCCGCGACCTCACTGCAGGCGGGAGAGGGTCGGCCTTGGGCCTTTCCAGGCTCCAGCGGGGGGCAGTTGCGCGTCCTGAGGCCGCCTTGGGCCGGAGGAGCCGAGCCTGCGCCCGGGGCAGAGCGGGAGGGAGCAGCGGCTTCGGTGGCTGGAGGGGCCCCCGGCTGTTCGCGTCCGTGCGGGCGGCGAGCCGCGGGCCGACACCTGTGCGCAGGGCCAACGCGGGGCCCGGCGAGCCCCCCGCCCGGTGAAGGTCAGGCCGCCCTTGGCAGCCGCGCGCGCTGGGCTGTCGACCCCCCTCCACCCCGCGGTGGCAGCCGAGGACTCTTTTTTAGCTGAAATGCGACTGCAGAAAGGAGCGCGAGCCCCAGTGTGCGCGGGCGGAGGCCGGGGGCCGCGCTGCTCGGATGCGAAACCGAGGGCGCAGTGGGCGCAGTGGGCGCAGTGGGCGCCGGGCCGCAGCCCGCCCTTGCTCGCCGGTTTCGTGCCTTCTTGGCAGCGGCCGGTTCAGGAGTTTTCAGGGGACGCCGGGACCGGGCGGGCGCGCGTCTCCCCGAGAACGCTGCAGGTTAGGGCTGTCTCTGCACCGATGTCCGGCGTCCGGGGGCTCCCACCCAAGGCCCTCTCAGCCCGGACCGACGGGAAGACTCCAGCCGGCAACAGCTCATGGGGGTGTCACGGGGTTATTTTGAGTGAAGCGGGTTTTCCGAGAAGGCCGGGGTTGAGCCGGTGGGCTGGGCGCTCTAGGACACCCCGAGGAGACCAGCTCCTGTCCCGAGGGGAGCTGAGCGGGAAGAGTCACCCCGGTCCCTGCGAGCGGCGAGCGGTGCCGGCCTTCAGGGCGCTTTCTGCCCCTCCCGCTGAAACCCTCCCGGCGGGGCAGGGACACGGGCCCCGGGGAGCCAGGGCGGATGGAGCCCTGGGGGAGGGCCGCCTCGGGAATGCTGGCGCCAGCACGAGCTGGCTGCGAGCCCCCGATGCTGACAGCTCTCTGGGGCTGCCCTTTCCCCTGGGATAGTGATTAAACTCCTGGCTTGCAGCTCTGCCCGCTGAATCAGTGCACCCTGAAAGTGAGGCCTCGGAGTGTTCTGCTTCAGCAAGCAGATCAACCCAGAAACGAAGTCCCTGCCGCTCCAGTCTGAGTTTCCAGAGTGGGTGCTCACATCCTCTTCGGGTCCTCGAGGAAGGGGACGCCTTCCTAGGGGCTGTGAATGAGGGGTGGGAGGCGCACTCTCCCCACCTGACAGGTGTCTGGTTCGGGGGAGGAGTGCCCTGGCCCCTGCTCCCCCATCATCCCCAGCATCCTCCTGGTCTCAGACCCCCTGGAGGGGCCTCTCCCCAAGGCAGAGCCGGGGGAGGCAGCTGCAGGGACCCTCGAGCTCCGCTGCGATCTGCCTCGTAGATAGGGTGTGAGACTCTCTTGCATGTCATCAGTGCTCTCGCTCACTGATGCCCTTCACAGATCAGCTGACGGCACTTGCTGTGCGGCTGGGAGGGTGCTGGTTTGCTCGCCAACTCCCCAGCGTTTATGGCTTTTTATGAGCTGTTCTGAAGACGCAGGGTGGAGCCCGCCCAAAGTGCTGTGTGGATTCTGACCCCTGATAGCAAGGGAGTTGCTTTTTATGACACTGGCTCCTCAGTGACAGGCTGATGTTTCTAGGTGTTTCCAAGCAATTAAGCAGGAGCTTTGGAAATCCTCTGCGGGTGGAAGAGGCAGGACCTGTGCCTGGAGCTTTATCAGCCGGTGGCCGTAAAGGTGGACATGGACTTTCCCACTGCCATCAGCGGGTGTCACAGGTGCAGTCGCACCTGGGAGGCCTTTGCCACAAGGTGGGGAAACGAAAGGCCACTTGTCGGCAGAGCCTCGCCGACTTCAGTGAAGAGGCCATCGCTGTGCTGTGGTGACTGGGGGTGTGGTGTGTGGGCTGGTGCCACAGTGGCCCCTGGGGGCTCCTCCTCTTTTCCATAAAGGTGCCCCACGGCTTGGCCACCTGGGAGGTAGCCCTTGCTGGCTTTTAAAAAGATGCACTAATTCAGTTTAATATAAGATCAGACCAGTCTTGTCAGTTTCCTAAAGTTGAATAGAACCACGGTTCTGTCTGTGTCCTTCCGTCACAGAGTAGAGCACAGCTATTTCATTTCTGCTCAGTGTGTCACCTGCAGCTTACGTGACAATCATAAAATACCTCATCCACGATTGTTAAAGATGTGTTTCATTTTTGTAATTCCAGCAATTTTGCATAAATGGGCATTTTTCCGGGTTTGCTGTGGTGCTGGGTATCTGCAGGGGAGAGATTTGGGGAGGTAGGTTCTTTTGGTAGGAGCCAGCGCCGCCGGCAAGACTTTGGCTCCACTCACAAGCCTGCCTGGCCCAGGCTGAGGGAGCGTGGTTTGCTTTTCCGGACGGTGGTCTGTCTGAATAGGGGTCTCGTGCATCACGCGCTCCTGACTTTAATTTGGGGGTGCCGGTGTCTTACGCCTCATTCCCGTTAGCCTTGGTGTTTGGGGGGGTGTAAAAGGAGGAGGGTGTAAGAGAGAGGGGCACAGATCCTTCTTAGTGGGCAGTTAAGACACAGGCGAAGGGCCAGGTGACAGGTTCCTTGTATCTTCCGTGTCACCTTCATTTTGTTCCTAGTCCTCTTTTCGTGGACTGTCTTCTAATGAACTGGAGCGGGGTGCGCCTGCAAGATGCATGCAGTTGTGTGTAGGCCGGGAGGGCAGCCCCCTGGCAGACGTGGGTTGGCTGCCTGTCCCCAAGCGGGTTCCCTTTGCCCCTGCCTGAGTTGTGGGTGGAGCCTCTTCCCCCCACCCTTGGATGAAGGCAGTGTAGTCAGAGGTGAGTGGAGCCTCAGGTTTGGGTTCTCCACTCCCTGGACCCTCAGGACCCCCAGCGGGGAAGTGAAGCCTCAGGCAGGATGGTTTATGGGGGAGAGAGCTGAGACTTGGTTCCTGAGCCTGGGGCAAGTGTTCAACTGCCTCTTGATGATGGAGACAGGAGGGGGAGGGGACATGATGATGGTTTGTTTTGGCTGCATAAGAGCTGATTGTAGCTATGTATGTCAGCCACTCACCATTTAGTCTAATTTTCACGTGGCCCTGTGATCATGCCTGCCTCTAGTATGTGTCAGATGAGATGTGTGAGTTTTATTGGCTTAATTTGTAAGTCTGTTCTGTGACCCTGGTAGCTGGCTGCGGCTGGGCTGGCTGCCCTCACCCAGAGGCTGTGGGTGTGGGGACCGGGCAGGAGGGGTTCACGCTCGACACCTCCCTCTGATGTGGTCCACAGGATGACTGCAGCGCCCGCCTGCAGCTGCATCGTGTGAAAAGTGAGGTTTGGGGGCCCGAGCGTGAGTCACCCAGCAGCAAATGCAAACCATATGTTACGTGTTTTCTCCTCTGCAGAAAGGGTTTCTGGTAACTCGCTCAGGCCAGGGGCTCTGGATATAGCATTGTTTATTTCACGTAAAAATCCCAAGAATGTGGGTGAACCTGCCTGGGATCTGATTAGAACCAAATTTCATGTAATCAGACACTTAGGTGAAGTCACTGGTTTGGTTCCAGGCTCTTGGTTATGACGTCTGTTAGCGCCATGCTGACATTTACATTATGGTTTCAAGTCCGAGAAACTTTCACGTTTTTGATAGTTTCAATTTCTTGAAAACGTAACTGTCTCTACTCAGGACTTGCCTCCCTGAGAGTGTGGCACACTTCATTTTTTCCTACTTAGCACTTCTTAGGAGTAAAATTAGCTTGTCGCTGACACATTCACGACTCCCGCCAGTGGAAGACACTCACCTCACTTTTGGAGGGGACCTTGTGCTAATGATGTTTGGGTTTGTTATAAAAAACACAATGGGCAGTGCGGGGTCCTCAGGCTTGGAAACGAATGAAAACACGTTAGTGCTCCGTGGCGAGGTTCTGAGAGCCAAACCCGACAGCCCCCCGCCCTGCTGACATCGCCGGTGGTTTGAGAGCTGCTCTCCCGAGCACGGCCTTGTCACCCTGTGCAGGTCCCACCCACAGCGCCCCACGCGGCGGGACTCCACTCTGGAACTCGGGCCAGAACCGAGGTGCTGCTGCTGTTTCCTTCGTTCTCACTTCCCCTGACCTGCAGCGGGTCCACCGCCCTGATTCAGGGACACCTGGGCCAGGCCGCTGCAGCCATCAGAGCTGTGGCCCCTGCTGGGCCCGCATTGCGGGGTGGAGGTGGCTCGTTCCTGCCTCCTGGTGGGGGGCTGTGAGGTCACCACGAGCCCAGTCCTGACATGCCGCCCTGGGCAGGGGTGCGCGTGGGGCGTGGGAGCCTCGCACAGCAGCGGGCCGGCTGACGGCATGTCCTCTCCTGCAGCGGACTCACGCACGAGGCACACAGGAAGGAGGTGGAGCAGGTGTACCTGCGATGCTCCGCGGGCGCCGTGGAGTGGCTGTACCCGACGGGGGCTCTCATCGTCAACTTGCGGCCCAACACCTTTTCGCCCGCCCGACACCTCACCGTGTGCATCAAGCCCTTCAGGGACTCCTCGGGGGCCAATATTTATTTGGAGAAAACTGGAGAACTGAGACTGCTGGTTCGGGACGGCGAAGCCAGGCACGGCCAGGTGCAGTGCTTCGGCCTGGAGCAGGGCGGCCTGTTTGTGGAGGCGACGCCCCAGCAGGACATCGGCAGGAGGGCCACGGGCTTCCAGTACGAGCTGACCAGGAGGCACCGGGGGCCGGACCTGCACGCGCCATCCGGTGAGTGGCCCGCCCGGGGGCGGAGCGCGAGTCTGTTCAGGGCTGGCCAGTCCTGCGACTTGGGCTTTCTCATCTGCACGGTCAGTGCTTTGCGGCTGTGTCTGATTTTCTCCTGCCCTCACCTCCACTTGGCCTCTGTGGAAATGCTCCACATCTGTGTGTCGGACATGGGGGGTTTGCCAGAGAGCCGGCAGGCGGCCAAAGGGGCGCAGTGGTGCCAGCACGTGGCCCGTGTTGGGGGTGCTGGCTGCGGAAGCTGAACCACCTTTAAGAAGATGGGTCACATCGGTGCGCGAGTCCCTTTAGCGCCTGGGTGTTTCTGGCTTGGCAGAGCAGTGCTCCCCCCGGGAAGCATGTGCGCGGCAGGTGAACAGGTGTCCCCCCGGGCATGGCTAGTGGTCAGGGCGGGGGAGCCGCCATGGTGGATCTGGGCCCCGAACGTGCCCCTGTGCCTGTGTGCTAGTCACGCATGTGGGGCGGGTGCTTTACTGTTCACGCTGCCCTGTGAAGTGGGTCGGCTCAGCCCCTGAAACAACCAGTGAGTTTTGGGTGGAGGCTGAGGATGACGCACAGCCAGAGTGGCGCGGGGTCCCCTTTGGACAGTGGCTGTGAGGATCTGGGGACCCGGGAGGTTCTGGGGGGCAAGGGGCCACGCGGGCTGGGTGGGACCTTTGCCAGGATGGGGTGCCCGAGACTGAGAGCTTGGCTCCAGAGTCTTGTCTTTTTCTTCTTTTGAGACAAGCAGCTTCCCTGTCTGGCAGGCGGGTAGTGGGGCTCTCCTGGCTTCCGTGGACACCTGCGCTTGGGGGCTGGGCCTTGTTTTCTCTAGGAAAACACATGGCCTCAGGACCCTGGGGTGGGACAGGGCAGGTCCCGCTCTCGAGCTGTGAGCCAGCTCACATCCTGTCTGCTGGGGACACCCAGGCCAGGCTCACACCACTGCAGGTGGGGTCTGAACGTCTCGGGTGGGGCCTCGTGGCAGTGTCCACTCCGTAGGCGGCAAGGTCACCTCCCAGGGCCCTGTCCCGCCTGCCTCTGTGGGGACTTGGGAAGGCGCCAGCCTGGACTGTCCTGTCCGTGGCCCCAGGAGCAGGGTCCGTGCAGACGGTCGTGCCAGTGAGGTGTTCTCACGCCCGAGGCGAGTCTCTGGCACCAGGGTCGAGGCTGGGGGCTGCACCACACCCCACAGGACACCCCAGCCCAGAGGCCAGCCCAGCCCAAAATGCCAGCAGTGCCCAGGTGGAGACACCAGGTGGAGAGACGGCTTGGGGTGGACCATCTCCACGTTTCAGGGACTGAAAGAGTCCCTGGGGAGAGCCGGACCTGCGAGGACTGAGCTGTGCAGACCTTTTCTCCTGAGTGTGAATCCACATCTGTTGTTCTGTGTTCTTGGCCCTGAGGTTTTCGGCCTCTCTGAAACCTCCGGAGCTGCATGGGTCTGTTCAAGAGCTCCGTGTGGTGGCCAGGACCTCGGAGCTGGAGGCGATGTCCGCTCGGCCGCACCATGTCTGATTGGGTGCTGAATAAAACCCTAACCAGGTGGCATTTGTCTTGTCACCAGGAGTTACGGTGGGTGGCAGATCTGGGGGAGGGGATGCCAGCCTTGCTCTGGGGCCCTGGAGATAAACTCACAACAAACACAAAGTCTGGAAAACTCTGAACTCCAGGTTGGGCCTCTCTGACTGTTGAAGCCGTTAACTGAGGCAGGAGGTGCCGGCAGACGTGGGCCCGATCCCTCGGTCACGGCTGTGCACACCTGCACATCCCATCTGTCCCGGGCAGATTTCCGGTGGAAAAGGAACGTGTTGGTTGTAGACTCTGATGGAGCTTGAGAGCTCACCCCCAGGGAACAGAGACTTCGTTTCTTTCTCATCTCTGGGGGTCGGGTCTGTGCCTGCCGGGCCCTTGAGTCCAGGTGGACAGTGAGCCCAGCTGGAAAGTGAGCGGGTCCGGGACAGGCCCGCAGGGGCTGGTGGCTGAGCTGCTTGGGCGTCTGTGGGGTTGCAGGGAGGCGGCAGTCCTGGGTAAGGAGTGACTTAGGCCACAGCGGAATGCACTGGGTCACGGCCCTGCGCTCGGCCCCCCAACCCCAGGATCATGGGGTCCCACAGGACGCCACCCCAGTGGGTGTCAGGCTGGCTTAGGACCAGGACTTCGCTGTGCCTTGTGGACAGATGCTCACAACACGCACACCTGGCTCAGGGCATCTGTTTAGATCGAGCCTCTGGTGCCTTCTAGACGTAGGGCGCTTGCTGAGGGCAACACAGAAACGCAGGGACCCAGACCCTGAGCTGCACCCGGGGCTCCAGGACCCGATGCTCGGGTCTATACCAGACACAGGCACTGAAGCCGGCCCCTGTCTGGGGCTGAGCACCTCTAGACCCCTTCCAGAGGCCGCCTATCCTGGGGCAGTGTAGGAGCAGGAGGGCTGGGGAGGCCGACGCTCTCCTCCCACCTTTTACCAGGGAGGGGGCCCCTAAGCCTTTAATGCCCAAGGAATGGGTCCTAATGCAGAATGTCAGCGCTGGCCATCTGGCGGCAGCGACGTTGTCCCCTGGACCAGGCCGTTCCTGAGTTCTCTCCGGCCAGCGCCGCAGTTTCCCTGGTGTCCTGTTCTGGCCCTCACGGCAGCCATGGGAGATGGGACGGGAGCTGAGCCCAGGCAGCGTCGCCAGGCTGTGCGCACACCCTCGGCCAGACAGGGAGAGTCCTACCTGCCAGGAGTGGAGGAGCTCGCCCGAGTCAGAACCTATAGTTTGTGCTGACTCGACAGAACAGAGGTTCCGTGGGCTCGGATCCGGATGAGAGCGTGCGTGGGAGCTGCGCTCCCTGCCCAGCCAGGGGGAAACGTGCCGTGTTTGTGACAGCTCACTGGTCGCAGGTCCCTTCGCGCTGCATCATCGGCTTCCTTGAATAAGCCGAGACTCACGAACAGCCCAGAAGGGACCAGAACAGAGGGGCCAGGCTGTGGGTCCGGTGGGAGGTGATCCAGCCCCGGGGGAGTCGGGATTTGGCCGCCACTGGCAGGACCTGCCTGCCCCGCGCCTGCCACCTCTGTGGGTCTTGCCGGGGCATGCCTCCCTCTTGCGCCGCGGAGCCCTGTCAGGATGGCAAGGCGGTAAGTGGACAGGTGCAGGAACTCGTAGATCCACCTCCATGTGCCGAGGACTTGGTGGACTCCACCCCCAGTCTTTTGGGGACACCTGGGCCAGGTGCATTTGGTGGACGGGCACCACCAGGGCCCCATTGCCCAGTGAGTTGGGGACTTGGGGTGGCCAGGGAGCAGGGGGTCTCTGCCGGTTCTAGGGAACAGAGACCCACCTGCTTCCCCAGCTCACCTGGGCAGGCAGACGGGTCCCAGGATTCCTGTCTCTGCTCTGACTTACTCATGGGGCCGTGTGACAGGCGCTCACCGTCTCAGCCACCTCTGTGCTCGGGACTCGGGCTCGGGCTCGAGGCAAGGCCCACGTGAGCAGGTGTCCAGGGCGGGGGCAGTGGCATTTTAGACACTCAGTGAGAGTGGAGGGGACAGGCAGAGGACGCCGCTCTGGTGCTGGTAACAGACACACAGAAGTTGCTTCGCCAGCTCTTGGGGACACCTGGGTCCTGTGGTGTCTGCAGCCTCAGTCCCCGTCACCAGCAGGGCTCCTGGAGCACAGAGCTTGGGGGGCCCTGATGGGCGTGTGGGATGGGTCAAAAAGTGTAGAAAAGCAGGAAAGAAACCTCATTATTTCGCAGAAGCAGGAACAGATGGGGGTGATATTCTTCCCAGGTGTGCCATGACGCTGCCGTCCTTTGATTTCCTGCCTCCAGCTTCTCAGGCCACTGTGATCACCCTGCAGTCTTCTCTAGGAGGGAGAGGCAGCGAGGCCAGCGTCCCCAGGGCCATTCTGCCACCCAGGCAGCCCCTTGGGCCCCTTCCCCCTCCAGTGGGAACACCGCATCCACCTGCTGCAGCTGCATTGGAGACCCTGCGGTGGTTGTCACTTGAGGTTTCCTCTTTGGAACTTATGTGTCCAGCCTGGTTGTCCTCCTCGGGCAGTCCTGCCGGACAGGCATCCGTCCCCCTGAGACCTCTTTCTGCCCCAGCTCATCCCCCTCTTACTCACAGGTGCAGCCTCCCACCCACACCTGCCGGCCACGCCCAGGTCTCCACGGCAGCCCGGCTGGCCCCTCTGACCTGTTTTCTTTCTTCTTCATTCGGTTCATGTGGTGCACATTCCTGAGTAATCTTCCCGAGATGCCCACGCCCCAGCTCTCCTCCTCCAAGGAGGATGGACGGAATTCCAGCCTTTGCCGACCCTCCCCACCACCCACCCCCCGGAAGTGAGATGTGACATGTCCGTGACCAGCACATTCCACAGCCTTTATGAGCCCAATTCTGATTTATAATTGTTTCCAGATTGTGCCCTTGGAGTGCACACTGCATTCTCCACGAAGGTGACCCACGCTGAGCAGAGCTCAGAATCAGAACGGGGCAGTCTCCAGGGTGCTGCCTCATTGGCTCAGCTGTCGACGGTATTGGCTCACTGAGGCTCTGGCGGGCGGACCTCAGGCTGCCCACTGCCCTTCCCTGGCCCGGTCCTCCTGCAGTCGTGGGCTGAGCCAGGGCTGGTGCCCAGGGCCAGTGGGGAAGCATCTCCCGCCCTCCTCCTCCGCCGCTTGGGTTCCTGGGGCCAGTGACTCAGAGTGGAGGAAGCTCTAAGGCTTGGCGACGCTCGCACGCCAGGCCTGGCGCGCACACGTGTGTGTGTTGGGGCCTTCCGGCTCCTCTGTCCCCGAGGTGGGACGCCAGGCTCAGGGCTTACCTCCCATCTCCTGCACTTCGAGCCCCGACTCCTGTGTCTGCTCAGCCTAAAGGTGCTGCCTGGCGCGGGACCCTCGCCATGGACTGTGGTCACCGTGGCCTTCAGTCTCCGACCCCCCTCTCGCCCCGACTCCCACAAGGGACCCCAGACTCAGGACCTCTGGCTCTGTGGGCACCGGGCAGGTGCTGGCCAGGGTGGAAGGTCTCATCTGAGTCTTACGTGCTCTGAATAAAAATGCCACCTGAAATTCGAGTCCCCCCAGATGCCGCAGTGCTGCCAGCCACACAGGTGACCCAAATGCCACAGGTGGGCCCAACTCCGAGGGCCCCACAGGCGAGCCCCCTGGGCCACGGGGCAGCTGCAGGGTCTGGGGCCAGGTGGCTCCCCGTGGTGGGGGCTGCGGCATGAGTTCCTGCAGTGTCGAGGAAGTGGGGGGCTGCCGGGACCCAGCTTGGGTGGGGGTCCAAGGGGTCCAGGCACATCGTAGCCCTTTCCGGGGGCTGCCGCAGCCCAGCCGAGGCAGCAGGAGGCTCCGCAGCTGGCGTCCTCTGATGGGCGGGATAGATTTGGAGGCATCGACAGGTTGTTCTTGTTCTGCGGCTTCTTCTTTTGCTTAATAGTAGCAAGCGCAGCAGGTGGTGCGTGGGCCAGTGAGTCAGGTGCTGCTGAGGGAGAGGCGCACCCACCCCGCCTGCTGGGGAGTGCCGGCCACTCCCTGGGGGGCAGGACCAGGCAGCCAGACAGGTCGGCCCGAGGGGTGCACAGAGGTCCTGTGCCGGCCCAGGCTGCTGCAGGCTCCCTCCGAGGCCTTGTCTGGCCTCTGCTGACCCCTCGCGCAGGCGCCCGGAGTCCCTGCAGGTCCCAGACCCCGGAAGGCCTCTCCAAGCTCTGCTCCCCCAGAGATGCTCGGCCCATTTGCTGTGGCCGAGTGGTGGACACGTGCACTGCCCTGTCCCCACCGGCACCCCTGCACAGCCATTGGGCAGGTGACGGCTCAGGGCTGGTGGGCGAGGCCGGCTGTGTGAAAACATCAGCTGCTTCCAGGGCTGGGGACAGTGCAGTGGCCCAGGGGCAGGCTGCCTCCCTGAGATCTCACAGCCCAGGGTCTCCACTGTGGGAGAAGAATTGGGGCCAAAACCTGGAAACTCAGATCAGGTGAGACAGAGGTCCTGGAACGTGCAGTCAGAGCAGATGATAACGTGTCTCCCAAACCTGCTCCTGAGCCTGAGCGGTGTGGCGTGCAGCGGCGTCTGTCATGGGCGGTGCGCCCACCTGAGCAGTCAGGCGAGGGGCGGGTCGAGGGCCGGGCCCCTGGAGGTGTTCACTGTGCGAGTCTGCATGGCAGGGGGAGCTGTTCCAAGAAGACTCGGCACCTTCTGGGTTTGGGGGAGCTGGGCCCCCCGGGCCGCAGGGGCTGCAGAGGAGGTTCTGTGAGCAGGGGTGTGTGGGGTGGGCACCCCGTTCCAGGGCGGGCAGCATCTGGGGAGGGGCCGAGCCAGGGGCCCTGACCTGGGCTCACGGCTCCTGCCGCCTGAGGGTCCTTGCCTGTGGCTGGCGGGCACGTCCCTCCCCTGCTGACAGTCCCCCGGCAGGATCTGGGCGCCCGGGTCCCCGCGGGATGTGACCTTCCTTTCGGGGTGCGGCTGCAGGTGCGATCTGGGGTGCTGGCATCTGCTTCTGAGGGAGCTGGTGGAGGGAGGGTGGGTGCAGACGCCGGGGCGAGGGAGGCTCTTGTCCGGGTGGTGCTGGGGACAGGGTTTCAGTTCAGCTTGGGCGGTTCCGCATTTGTGGTGGGCACAGGAAAGCTTGGGGTGATCGAGCCCATGGCTCCCAGACTTGGCCGCGTGTGAGTGGAGCGTGCCGGTCTGGCACCGCGAGGCAGGTGACATGACAGGAAGCCCCTGTCACCGAGGTCCCGGGACGTGGTGGGGCCTGGGGGCCTTGCTCAAGGTGCGCCCCTCACGGCCGCACGCAAGCCCCTCCGGCCAGGTGGGGCTGAGGATCTGCCGGGGCTGCCCCCCAGCGTGGCCAAGGTCACATTTTCTGTCTCCTGCTCTGCCAGGGACCCTGACCTACTTTGGGACGTGGTCTTGGCCACGGAGGCACCACAGCTGGGCGCACTCGCCGACTGCGCTCTGTCTGGTCTGGTGGCACCGGGACCTGCCGCCTCCGGCTGACCCTGCTTCTCTCTCCGCAGCACCGTGCCGCCCCTGCAGTGACACCGAGGTCCTCTTGGCCGTCTGCACCAGCGACTTCGGTGAGTGTCCGCCCTCACAGCTTCCTTCCCTTGCGCTCGCGGCTCCTGCCACGTGGGACCCCGTGTGGGCCTAGGAGCCCCGCTTCAGGCCCCGGAGAGCCTTCTGGTGCTGGCGGGAAGCCCCCCGGGGTCCTCTGCAGAGGCCGGGGCTTGGCCTCATCGCGGGAAAAGGTGCTTTTGCTTCTGTGCAGTAAACGGCTCCCCGCCCACGGACGGGCTCTGTAGATAACGTGGAGAGAGCCGGGAGTATTTCGGGCGATTATCAAGTACTTTCCCGCTTTGCAGATGAGGTCATTGCTCTCAGAGAAGTCTGTCGTTCCCCAGGACTCCTCTGTCGGGGTGCTTTGTAACATCGCTCTGTCAGCAGCCCAAGCACCCTGGTGCGAGCCCCACCTCAGAGCTTCTGCCGTCCCTCCCCAGGTCCCCCAGTGGGCTCCAGGCTGAGGCCGAGGCGCGCAGACCCCCTGCTCGTCTCGGGGAGGCTTGGACTCTGGGCTGGTGCTCGCCGAGTCGCTGTTGCAGAGGGTCCAGTTGGACCCGGGCTCTGAGCCCCCACCCCAAGCTCCACAGACAGTCATGTAGGGTATGGAGGCTCCTTACTTCTCTGCCGTCCAGGCCCCGGCTGGGGTCAGGGTCTCTGCGCCTGAGGCAGCCCTCCTGCCCCCCGGCCAGGACACAGCTGCAGAAGACCCCGTGCCCAGCTGTGCTTACTGCTCTTGCTCTGATTTGAAAAGCTGAAGCAGACTGTGGTTGTTGGGCTCTGTTTTCCCCACTCTGTGTCTGGCCCTTGCTGGAAAGACACTATTTCTGACCAAGTCTGAGTGTCTGGGGTGACTGGTTGGCAGCTTCCTGCTGTTTAAATTGCACTTTTAATGAGAATTCCAGATGGCAGAGTTCAGGGTTCCGCTCTGGTCCCAATGCCGGTTGTTGCCGGCGCCTGCAGTGGCCTGGAGGTGTGCGGGGCCAGCACCTGGCAGTGCCGCCGGACCTGACGCCCCGTCTGCTTCCCTCCACAGTCGTTCGAGGCTCCATCCAGGACGTCACACACGAGCCGGAGCTGCAGGAGACGGCCATCCGCCTGCGAGTGAGCAGACTGTTCCGGCAGAAGGGCAGGGTCTTCCAGCCGGCGCCTGGAGGCGGTGGCCACTGGCAGGGGCACGTCAGGACACTGCTGGAGTGTGGGGTGCGGCCGGGGCGCGGCGACTTCCTCTTCACAGGCCACATGCGCTTTGGGGAGGCACGGCTCGGCTGTGCCCCGCGCTTCCAGGACTTCCAAAGGATGTACAGGGGCGCCGAGGAGAGGGGTCTGAACCCCTGTGAGGTCGGCGCGGAGTGACCACGCGGGCCTGGGGGCTGCCTTCCCTCAGTCTCCTAACGAGCTGCCGTTGCTGCAGGGGCCGCCCACGTCTTGGGGGGGGCCGAGTGCCAGGCCAGACGCGGGGCACAGGCCTGGCCCTGGTGCGCCAGCCGTGGGGTGCACGGGGGTTTGGCCCCGAGAGGTCCCAGCGGAGGATCTCAGATTGGAAATGCTGTAAGATGAAAACTAAGTTATTTTTGTTTTTGTAAAAAAGGAATGTCCATAGGAAACAAATCCCATGTCTTGCAATGTCTTGGTGTGCTGTCTAATGTTGCTCTTCAACCACGTCTCAAGCCGCTGCGTCTGGCCTGGCGTATTGGGCGAGATGGGCCACGGCGCACAGAATACGTCACCAGGCTCTGTGGGAAGCCCTAGTACCCCGCAGAGTTGCCACGACGAAAACTCATGGAGCCAGATGTCAGTGCTTACGGGTCTCTCCGTTTTGTTTAAGGAATGAGCTCTGGGTTGCAGGTTGCTTCTGTTCCAGGAGTAAAGGCTGAGGCCCGACCAGCGGTGGTCAGTCTGTCTCCCGGCCGGTCAGGCGTGCGCGGCCGAGGGTGCTCCCTGGACACGCTCCAGGGCAGGCCCAGCCAGGTGGCCGCCTCCCTGCTGCCGGACACTGTCCCCTCAGCACCTGCCCTCCCTGTGCCCTTTGACCCCAGCTTCCTCAAAATGCCCAAGCCCACCGCAAGTCTCTGAACACCCAGGAGCTGGCCTGGGCCCAGGTCGGTGGCCCCATATCGGAGGATACATGAGTTTTCTGTGGCTGCCGTAGCCAGTCTCCACCAATGGGGGGTTTCAAACAACAGAAGTTTATTCTCCCAGTCCTGGAATCAGGCTCCAGAAACCAAGGGGTCGGCAGGGCCCGCCTCCCTCCAGAGGCTCCAGAGAGGGTCCGTCCTTGTCTCTTCCGGCCGTGGGGGCCCCGGGCATCCCTGGGCCTGTGGCCTTGTCGCTCCAGTCTGCCCCGTGGTCCCTCCCGTGGGTCTGTGTCCAGATTTTCCTCCCACGAGGACACCAGTTGCTGGGTGAGGGCCGACCCCGTGACCTTGCCTTCACGCAACCACATCTGCACAGACCTCATTTCCAGACAGGGCCACGTTCAGAGGTTCGGGGTGGAATTTGAGGGGACACGACACCCCAGTGCAGGGGGTCCCTGGGGTGTCAGTTAACCGGACCTGAGCCCGCACCCTCGTTTACGAGCCATAGTTTCCTCCTCTGCAGTTGCTGAGACCAGAGGGGACCCGGAGAGGCTACCATGGTACGTGATCCCCACACCTTCACTGGGCGCTCAGCCGCGCCAGTCGTCCTGGGTGGGTGCAGTGTGCAGGCTCCCACGGGTCACAGCAAGAAGCAGGCTGTGCTGAGCAAGGACAGGAAGCAGGAGGGCTGGTGACGGGTGGGTCCCACCTGTCACAGCAGGACGCAATCACCGCACACAGATGCCGGTGTCAGGCCCACCCTGGGGAGGAAACTAGACCTGCTTTGGTCCATGCTGTGGAAAAGCACCTTGAACCAGGTTTTCTGGCCGCCTGGGCCTGGGCCAGTGGGCGTGGGCTCTGCCGGGAGGCGGCTGCAGAACAGGAAAGTCGGGTTTCGGGGTTTCAGGCCAGCGGCTAATGTCAGGGACAGGATCTGCCAGGGCCTGGCCCCGTGTGCCTGTGTCCGGTGGCTCCTTGGGAGCTTTAGCTGCGTGGGAAGTGCCTGGGGCCAGGGGCTGCCCGTGGCCAGAGTCTAAGGGAGAGCAGGGCTTGCCAGCGCAGTGGGGTGTGGGTGGGAGGGGTCCAGGAGGCTGGCTGAGAGGGTGCCCACCCCATCTGTGGCCCAGTCCCCAGACTCTGCAGGTAGAAGCCCCACCAGTGGCCCAGGACTGCTCGGTGTTGGAGGGGAGCGGGGGAGAGCGCCCCTGCCTCCCGCTGGCCGTGGCGTCAGGGCCACCCTCCTGCGCACCGTCTTGCGCCTCTGGCAGGATCCTGCCTGTCACCACCGTCCTCGGAGAAGCCCCACCAGAGGGGCCCAGGCACTTGGAGGGTCCCCAGAGAGTGCTTCATTCTGGCTGAGCCCTGCACCGGCCTCTGCCACGCAGGCTTGATGCGCTCGGGCTGGGCTGCCTCCTGGGAGACCCATGGAGCCCACAGAGCAGTGTCTGTCCCTGGCGGGGCCCTCGGCCCGTCACCGTGGGATGAGGCTCACGGTTCTGTGGCTCCATCAGGAGGTTGTGGGGAGATAGATGTACAGGAGTTCCCGTGTCCTGGCCCACTGGGGCCCACGTCCCACCTTCCCTCCCGCCTCGGCCTCCGTCCTGCTGTGAGTGCAAAGCCCAGGCCTCCCTAGCGCCACCAGGATGCCCCTGCTGTTTTCTCCTTTCTCTCTCTTCTTTTCCCTGCGAAACGTGTGGAGGTCAAAACCTCATTTGCTGTGCACATCCCCAGCTCACGGGCCACGTCCCCAGTGTGGGTTCTGGCCTCTGCCGCACAGCTGGCTGAAACCCTGGCAGACTCCTGGAAACGCTCCCCCTAGCCAGATCCTAAGGCCTCGAGGTCGCCCTGGACACCCAGACAGGTGGTGGGAGGAGCCGGGCTGGACAGTGCATCCACGGGAGAGACGGTCTTTGCGCTCCTCAGGTGCCCACGTCAGAGAATGAGGCGCAAGGACATCCACAAATGACGCTGGTTGTGGACTTCTCCCACTTCCAGGGTACCCTAAGGGGCTCAGGCCCTGTGGGCCACCGATGCTCGGGGACTGTCCTCGCTTCCCGGTCCTACCTGCCATTGTAGTCAGACGGACCCGGAGGCCTCTGGCACGGAGCGCTCGTCACACTCCAGCCCCTTTCTTCCATCATGGTAGCTGCCCAGCGGAACTGGGGTGGGACGGGCCGCAGATGTGGGCCCTGCATCTTCTGCTGGGGTCTGGCCACAGCCCACACCTGCCTGCAGTGGCCTGTCGGGACCCCCAGGAGCCATGTGTGTGGGTGTCCCCGTCCCAGGCCAGGCTGGCCAGTCCAACCGTGCCTGGCAGCACTGCCGGGCCCGCGGTGGGGGGCCGTGAGGTCCGGCTGCCTGCTCAGCACCTCAGCACGGGACCTGCCCTCCAGGCGGGAGTCAGCGGCTGTCAGTCAATAAGCCTGCCGACCGGAAAGGCAGAGCAGGTCGGGGTGGAGAGTGTGGGTGGCTCCTGCACAGAACTGGGTCCTAACTGTGAGGGTTGAGGGGGCTTCACAGGGGAGGCGGATTCGAGCCAGATCTCGAGGAATGCCGGAGTCAGGTGGCTCCAGGGCTCCCGCCCTCTCCTCTGCGGGACATGCCTGCCCGCAGGTTTCTGCCCTCAGGGGCCCCATCTGCTGGGGCTTTCTGGGGATGTCTGGCCCCTCCCGGCTCGCTCACCTGCACACCTGACGTGGATGTGGGCGGGGCAGGGTGGTGGGGGGAGACTGCCACCCTCGCCGGGCCGTGGACTCGCTGGGCCATCACCACCTCAGGAGGGGTCCCGCTTGTGTGCTGGGCTTAGCCTCCTGGGGCTGGGCACTGGCGTCCCCACAGTAAGGTGAGGAAGCTGGGCTCAGGGCACGGGCCCTTTCCCGAGGGTGACAGGAGGGGCTGCGGAGCGCGGCTCAGCCCTCACGTCCTGTCCTGCCCCCGTGTGCCTGGACAGCACCTGCTCACCCCAGGGTGACACCTTCTCGAGAGGAGGTCAAGGTCCTGGGAGCCCTTGGGGGGTCACATCCTCTCCCAGTGGCCCCGAGGTGGGATTGTCCCCAGCCCCTCCCTCCACCTGTCCTCCTCCTGAGGCCTGGAGGCCTGCCCGGCAGAGGAGGAGCACACGGTCGGAGCCCAGACAGCACCCCCATCTTCCCGTGGGGTGGGGTCCCGAGGCTGATGGCTCTGAGAGAAGCACCAGGTGAGCGCAGTTCCAAGCTCGCAGCTCCGCGTTGTCCCACACCTGCCAATGACTGGCCCCGTGGACCAATTTCCCACCCGTGACGGGGCCGTGCGATCAGTATCGGATTGCACACGGACGTGGTCTGTGCTCACACGTGTGTGAGATGAGGCGCCAGCTGCGACACCAGGGCGGCGGGAGGGTCCCGGCCCCGATCTTGTCCCCTTCCTGGCTGCAGGGAGGGCCTTGGCTCCCAGAGCCGCGTGGGGCGGTGCCCACCCGGGAGGATGCGGAGGGCGGCAGGCACGGTGGGTCCCACGGGCGGGGGCGGGGAGCCGCTCATTAGCACTGTAGCTGACGCCAAGGGCTTCCTTCTCACCAATGGATTAAACCATTCAGCTCAGGCAGGCGCGGTGGAGCTGGTCCAGCCAGGCTGCCCTCTTCCCTTCTGCAGAGTAAAATTTGAGGCAAGCAGCTGCCAGTCGGCGCAGATCTGTCCTCCAGCCCCACCGGCCTGGGTGTCGCCGCCTCTCTGCCGCTCTGCGTGGTCGTAGCTGGTCCCGAGAGGAGCTCGCAAGACCCTGTGGTCCTCGGCTCCCACGGTAGTTACCTGCTGGGGGTCTTGCCTGCCGGGAGATTCAGTCTGGACAATAAACAAACCTTGGACGGGATGGCAGGTGGGTTACGTGCTGTTGAAGGGGCACAAGGGCCAGGGAAGCAGCCCCCGGGGGGCTGGAGAGCCTTCTAGGGCCGGGACCCTGGGTGCTGCCTGGCGACCAGCATGAGGCCACTCACCGCTCCTCTGGGGTTTTCTGCTCCTGTGACCTCCGCCTCTTCCTCTCTCCTGGGAAGGTCCCCACCTGCCATGCTGCCGCCTCCCCCACAGCCCTCTGCCTGGGCCTTCCCACCACGGCCTTCCCAAGATGTGAGGCTCAGTCTCCCACAGAAACTTTGAGTCCTGGGAGGAGGGCAGGGCCTCAGTTCCCAGTGCAGTCCATGGGCCTGGCGCACGAGGCTGCGGGTGGGTGAGGCACGTCGGTGCGGCCTGGCGCATGGATGCTGCGGTGACGCACATGGGTGCAGCACTCTGAGCTGCCCCGGGCCCCGTCGGCACTGCAGGCATTTGGCCCACAGCCGATGCCAGCCCTGTCCCTCCTCACTTAGATGCAGCCGAGCGTCCATCCAAGCGGCCCTGGAGGACAGATTGGGCTCCAGAGGTTGGGGACAGAGATGTGACAACAGGAGACTGTGGTTGGCAGCCATGGCAGGGGTGTGGAGGGGCAGAAACCGTGGCCGGGATGTGCTGACGCAGCCTGGAGGGAGGACGTGGCCCCGCGGAGGCTGTGGCTGCTCCTCTCCCTCCAGGGCCCGTGCAGGAGCCACGTGGGGTGTTGGAGGGAGGGAGGGACCAGCGCTGACACTGGGCCATTGTGCGCTGCTGCCCAGGCGGCGCTGATTTATAAAAACAGCGGAGGTTTGGTTGGTCTCGGGTGGTGAGGTCACGGCGGCCGGGGGCTTTGGAATTCCGTCTTCAGAAGAATTTTGCTCACCAAGCCACATACTTCCCTAGATCAGGGCGAGGCGAAAAAATGCTGAAAGATGAAGAAACAAAAAAAACACCATGAGGCCTCCGTGGGGGCGGGGGGGGGGGGCGGCCGTGGTATGTGTGGGGCGGGGCGGGCAGGGGGAGAGGAAGCCTGGCCAGAGGCGGGCACCAAGGGGCCCTGCGTGTGCCCGTGTGTTTGTGTGTCTGCTGTGCATCTGAGCGTGTCTGCAAGCGTGGCTTTGTTCTTCTGTGTGCATCTGTGTGTGCGTTTGTGTGCATCTCTGTGTGTCCATGTGTCTGTGTGTGTATCTGTGTCTGTGTGTGCATCTCTGTGTGTCTGTGTATATGTGTGTGTCACTATGTATGTGTGTGCATCTCTGTGTGTGCATCTGTGTGTCTGTGTATATGTGTGTGCGTCTCTGTGTGTGCATCTCTGTGTGTGCATATGTGTGTGTAGCTATGTATGTGTGTGCATCTCTGTGTGTGCATCTCTGTGTGTCTGTGTATATGTGTGTGTAGCTATGTATGTGTGTGCATCTCTCTGTGTGCATCTGTGTGTCTGTGTATATGTGTGTGTGTCTCTGTGTGTGCATCTGTGTGTACACATGTGTGTGTAGCTATGTATGTGTGTGCATCTCTGTGTGTGCATCTCTGTGTGTGCATCTCTGTGTGACTACGTATATGTGTGTGTAGCTATGTATGTGTGTGCATCTCTGTGTGTCTGTGTATATGTGTGTGTAGCTATGTATGTGTGTGCATCTCTGTGTCCGTGTGTCTCTGTGTGTATGTTGCATGTGCATCTCTGTGTGTCTGTGTATATGTGTGTAGCTATGTATGTGTGTGCATCTCTGTGTCCGTGTGTCTGTGTGTGTATGTTGTGTGTGCATCTGTGTGTCTGTGTGTCTGGGAGGGGGTGTGCGGTGTTGGAACCTGAACCCCACAGGGGCCGTCTAGGCTCCTGCCCCCTCCCCCACGCTGGGCAGAGTCTGGGGGCGCACAGCCCGTGGCCCCTCTGGCCACGCTCTCTGGCCTGGCGCCTCCCGCCTGGCTGGGCTCCGGCCCCGCCAGCCTTACCCCTGCACAGCCCTGTGTGCTCTCGTGAGCGCCACTGGCCGCTCGGGGCGTCAGGTCTGTCCACCTTCTCCGGAGCCCCTGCATGGACGATGGGCTGTCCTCTCTGACCTCGCCGTTGGCTGGGGCAGTGCGGCGCCCTGCGTGCAGTGGGCAGGGCCGCGGGGCTGGGGCCGCCTTGGGTGGGTCAGGGTTGCTGGCAGATGAGGGGCCACGGGGAGCAGACGTCAGAGAAGGCCGAGAGGGTGCTGGGGCCCAGGAGGCCCTGAGGGTAGAACAGAGATAATTGGGGTGATGGGCACCGAGGGGTCCTGGCACGGGAGAGCCAGGGTTTGGGGCCACTGTAAGGAGAAGGGGTGTCAGGCTTGGGCAGAGCTGCCTCAAGGGTGGCTTGAGGGGGGCAGTCGGAGACCAGCACCAGGCCAGGGAGGGGCCGAACAACTGGGATTTGTGGTCCCCCCGAGCCTTGGACGAGCCCTGACACCAGCTGTCACTTACTGCCTGGCCTTTGGGCAGTTACATCCAGTGATTATTTTATTTATTTATGTTTTTGAGACGGACTCTCCCTCTGTTGCCCGGGCTGGAGTGCAGTGGTGTGATCATAGCTCCCTGCAGCCTCAATTTCCTGGGTTCAAGTGATCCTCCTGCCTCGGCCTCCCAAAGTGCTAGGATTACAGGCGTGAGCCACCAGGCCCGGCTACATTGTACTTTTTTAATAGAAGTTTTGTTTTATTGACATTTACTTGTTAGTTATTGGATCTTTCATTCAGCAGATGATGGGATGAAAGTCTGTATTACGACTGTTATAAGTTGAACTGTGTTTCCCAAAAAGCTGTGTCCACACCCTCACCCCCAGGACCTGCGAATGTGCCGGTGCTTTGGAAAGGGTCTTCACAGCCGTGATCAAGTTACAGTGATGCCGCGGAGGCGAGTCCTCACCCCGTGTGGCCGGAGTCCTTCTGAGAAAGCCCAGAGACCCACAGGGTGGCCATGTGACATCAGAGGCAGAGACTGGCGTGAGGTGCCGCCAGCGCCAGCAGCTGGAGAGGCGGGTGGGAGTGGCCCCCAGAGTGGCACAGGCCACTGCCTCGGTCTGGACTCTGGCCTCAGAACGATGAGAGCGTGAGTTCCTGCTGTTTTCAGCCACCCTGTTTGTGGTCATTTGTCATGGCAGCCCCAGGACCTTCACATGCCGTCCCACTGCTGGATTCTGTCAGGCTGGGACACTCGAGTCCACCTGCCTGGGGCTCCCGGAACCGGCCTGGCTCTGCTGCCAGCCCAGGGGCCACGGAGCCCGGCAGGAGGCATCAGCACAGGAGCTGGGCGTGGGGTCCCCTCTCTCCCCTTCCCCGTCCAGGGACACCAAGCTGCTCGTCAGAGGGCTGCCCAGCTCGTCCACCCACCAGGGGCTCTGCCGGGGCAGGTCCAGAGCTGCAGGGGCCGGGGTGACCCCTGTGTAGGATGTCCAGGTCTCGGTGGGGAGGCCAGGGAGCAGGGGGTGATATTCCTCTGCTCTCACCTGATGTCCTCCAGGGAGCCGCCGAGGAGAATAAGGAACGTTCTGGGTGGACTCAGCTGCACCCACCAGCAGTGCCACGGGGAGGGGGGTGCACGTGGCAGGTGCGGACGTGGGACGGTGGCCGGGCCAGCCTGCCCAGAGCAGAGAAGCATTGCCGAGGAGGACGGAAGAAGGAGATGCTGAATTTAAAAGTGCTCCTGAGTGCAACGACAGCTCGGCGTCCGGAGTGGCCCTCTGGGTCCCAGGGAAGGTTCTGGAAGGGAGCTGAGTGAGGAAGCGAGGCCAGTGTGGGCGCGGCGGGGGGCGCCGGGCGAGGAGGGGAGAGGAGGTCCCCAGCCAGGCGGCAGCCCCAACCTCTGCCGCCCGCCAGACCAGACCCCTCGGCCTCCCAGACTTTGGGCAAACGGGATTTGACTGCACGTGACCGGAGCGCCCTGCTCCGATCCAGGGGTGTTGGGACCCTCGTCCTGTCGACGGAGCAACCACCCACAGTGAGGAGACCACAGCACGAGTGGGAGAGCCACCTGCCCAAGGCCACACAGCTGCAAACTGGACTTGATGGGTCTCGCACCACTCTGACCATTGAGGCCTCGCCCCCTCCAGGGTTTTAGAGGAGCGGCCACCCTCTCCCGCATCCAGCAGCCCTGGCCCCAGCAGGGCAGACAGTTTTCATTCGGGCAGCGGCTCCGGGGGTGGTCTCTAACTGGACTGTCCTGGCTTGCGGGCACCACGGGCGCTTGTCGGGTGAGGTCGTCCCCTCCGAGCTGGCCGTCTGGGGCCCTGGGGAGGACCCTGCTCTGCGACTACGCCGACCAAAGGGCTGATCTTCACCCCACAGAGACCCCGGAGCACTGTCGCTCACACCCCAGCCTGGGCCCCAGTGGTGCCGGGCGCGGGGCCTCCTTGTCCTGCTGGCTGCCCTCGCTGCGGGATCGCGGGGGACCCCAGACCTCAGACCAAGTAGGGCCTCGCTTCCCAGAGCAGGAAACAGGGCAGTCGCACCTCTGGGCGGGACGCGGCGAGGCTGGGCTCTGGGGCCAGAGGCTTTCCGTGTGTGGCCTCCCACTGGCCCTGGGGTCCGAGGCGGCCCCTTGGCCCTGTGGCCACTGCCTGGCCAGGCCACGCAGGCAGCTCTGCGCACACATCTGGCTGAGCACACCAGGCTGCACCGGTGGTGTCAGGGCCCAGGAATGCAGGAAGAAGTCTGGGCTCTGGCACGGAGCCATGGCAATGCACCAAGAATGTGCCTCATAGAGGGATAATTATGCATTTGGGGACTACGGCATAATGAACCCGGTGGATGCCACCGATTCTGTTTATTTTACTGGGAGTTGTGGCAGCTGGGAGTGTGTCTCAGACCCTCGGAAGAGGAGAGGTGCCCGCGATCTTGGTTGAGGGCCACCGTCCTCCAGCGGCCTGAGGGGTGCCTGGGCGTGGCAGTGAGGCGCCAGCCTGGAGGGGCCACTGCTCCCCACAAGGACAGGAGGAAGGAGGCTCGCCGCGGGTGGGGGGCGTGGCCCAGGCGGCCAACACCACAGCCTGATTTACGCCGCCGAGGAGCCAGAGTATGGAGGGAGGGCAGTGCAGAGTGGGCAGCAGGCGGCCGAATGGCCCCTGTGTGAGGCGGGTCGAGAGGCCAAGGGGGCAGGCTCCGCGGGGAGACGCGCGTCTCATAACTTCTTGCATCGCAAAGGACGGACGTTTAGCAAACTTGGATGTCACGGCGGACTCCAGCAGAGAAAGCAGCGTTATCTCCCTCCTGGGGACCGCGGCTGTGACCCTCTTGGGGTGTTTCTTTCAAAATGGTCTTAAGCCACGTGTCCCTGCATGTGTGTCTATGGACATGAACACATCTGTGTCTGTGTGCACATGTGTGTGCATGGGTGTGCAGTCACATACCTGAGGTCATGTATATATTTTTAAAATTGTTTTTCTGATTGTGCAAAATAAATATATAACATAACTATCTTCTTAAGCATTGAATACATTCATAGTGTTGTGTGACCATTTCCACCATCACTCTCAGAACTTCCCACCTTCCCCAGCTGAAACTCCATCCCCATTAAGCACCAACTACCTTCCTTTCTCCCCAGCCCTGGCTCCGCCATTCTCTGTCTCCACGGATCTGGTGACTCGAGGGACCTTGGACAGGTGGGATCACACGGGATCTGTCCCTCGGGACGGGCTCACTTCACGTAGCCCACGACCTCAGGGCGCGTCCATGTGGCAGAATCCCTTCCTGTGATAAGGCTGAAGAGTATTCCTGTGTGGATGGACCACATTTTATCCACTCATTGGTTGGTTCCCCTTCTGGCTACTGCGAATAATGCCACTGTGAACATCTGTGCACAGATGTTGGCATACTGTTTCATACCAAGCAAAACAACGCACATTCATTTTCTTTCACAAATGCTATTTTTCCTGTCGAATGCCATGGACTTAGGATTGGGGAGAGCCGATTGTCACACAACCTCCAGGACTGTCCTTGCGGAAGGGAGATTCCACACCACCGCTGGCCTTGGGTCTTTCCGTCTTTGGGGGGTTGGGGTCTCTCCAGCGGTGCCATCCTGAATCCGGGTTTCTTTTCTCTGATGACGAACACACAGGCTGATCCCTGGGGCTGAGGCTGGGATCGCAAACCCAGATCCTGGGTATGGGTCTGCCTCTTGGGCCCACCTGGCGGAGTGAGGGGCTGGCGTCGTTTCTCTTTCCTCACCTGACAGTTTTCTCCGCTGTCTGAGAGAAGAGGCGAAGGCTCCCCTGCTGCAGGTTAACCTACCTTTGAGAACAGACTTCGGGGAGGTTTTTTCTTTAAATCACAAAACAGAAATGACTATTGTTCTTTAACTTATGAAAGTACCATTGTTCACGACCCAGGGGTGATCTACTTTAACCTTTCCTATAGATCACTGCAGACATCTCCTCTTATCTACACACATGGTATGTTTTCAGATTTTTCAAAATTAGGATCACATTAGATATATTATTTTCTGGTTTGATTTTAAAACTTGAATGTTCTGTGGACAGATTTACGTGACCATAAATGTAGATCTATACCAGGCTAGTGGTTGCATCAGTTTTTATTTTGTGATACAATTAACAGACATTTAGAATTTACATCCCTTTTTTCCCTGTGTTATGAACAGTGCTACAGTGAACATCTTCATGCTCTTCTCTCGTTCTCTCCTTTGCGTGGACTCCCCGACATGGCAGTCCGGCCTGTAGAGAAGCAGAGCAGGGCCCTCCGTCCGGGCTCCACCCTGCTGGCCCCGCAGGCGAGGGCTGGCTGGACACCCCGGAGCTCTGGGTTCCCTGGGGGGCGCAGGGCTGGCATCAAGGGCAAGTTCACTGTCGTGGCAGCTTCTCCTGTCTACCCAGCCTCCTGGCAACGTATCTAAGGTGCCAAGGCTGTTCCCTGTTTATAGATGTATCTGCAGAGGGGAGAGGAAGCTGAGCCCAGGGTTGGATGTGTGCTTGCTCCCTTCACGCCCAGGTCAGAATCAGCCTGGCCCCACCCTGGTCTAGCCTCTGCCTGCTCCAGAGCTTGATCAGAACGTGTCTGAGTGTGGACGTGAGCCGATGCCCAACTCCAGGCCACGCATATCAACAAAAAGGACATTGGAATTAGGCTACACGCAGGGTGCCTCCTCTCTGTGACCTCAGGGTGGAGGGCCGAGGGGTGTCTGTGTGTCAGGCCAGGAGAAATGGTGGGGTGTGACCTGGGAAGTCCCCCAACCCCGGCCACTCTCATCTGTGTAGGCCCGAAGCCCTGGGACACCCCTTTCTGGCCCAGCCTACCCCATACTGGGGGGACATCCCCCGGGCCACCTCTTCTGGGCACTGCAGGCCCCAGACCGTTCCGGCCCCACCAAGCCACCCACTGCGGCCCAAACCCAAGCAGCCTGGCGATGGCGTCGCAGGGACAGAGGCCAAGTCTGCTGCTGCTCACTCCCGTTTGACCTTCCCAGGGAGCCCAGCGTGGGGGGGACACAAAAAGCTTATTCATGTGGCTCAGGGGAATTCAAACACTGCTCCCCGCGTGGGCGGCACGGCCCCCTCTGTGGGGACTGGAGGTGGAGCTGGTCAGAGTGAGACGGACCAAGTCTGTTCTCTGCCCAGAGGGGTGGTGTCCGGGGGCTGGCATCTGGGGGGCTGGCATCTAGGGGCCGGTGTCCATGGCCTAGTGTCGTGCCAGGGCTCACCCCTAAGACCCAGAGCTGTGAGGACTCTGAGGGAGAAAGTAACAGCTCTGGGGCCCGAGGGACATGGCCCCTGCACTTGTTAGAAAGACTGTGGATTTTTCCTGCATAGCCAGATGGAGTGCGGCTCTGCTCTTCACCCACCGGGAGATTCTGGCCTGTCCTGCCAAGTACAGCGACGTCCTCGCGTTGGTGTGAGAACCCGAGGCTGGCTCTCCTCTTCGGAGATGGACCGTGTTTCTCCAGCAGGGTTGTCCAGTGGCCACAGGCCGTTGGAAGAGGAACGGACACCAGCCCCCAGCACTGGCGGTCAGACGTGCCAGGTGCTCTGCTCACGGTCCCCTCAACGCCCCTGACGGGGGCCGAGGCGCCCAGGCCTGGCAGCTCAGAGTGAAGCAGCTGCCCCTGCAAACAGCCGCGGTCCGTCCACGTGTTGGGACCTGCTCCGCCAGAGGTGCCACTGCAGGGATGAACCTCAAATGTGACACTTCTTACATGGACGTCCCAGGACAGGCAGAGCCATGTACACGGATGCAGGCTGGTGTCGGGACGGGGCACACGGAAGGGAGGGATTGCCGGCGGGGTGGCTTGTTTCTGGGTTGGTGATGGTTGCCAACATTGAGAATCAGTCGGCACTGAACTGTACACTTTAGAAGGGTTCAAATGGCTAATTTTACATGTGAATTTTACCTCAATTAAAAGAAAATCTGTCTGCAGAGTTCCCTGAGGCCAGAGCCCCCAAGCCCCAGGGCTGCACCAGAAAGAACTCAGGCTCAGGCTGTGACCTTGGAAACACCAGCTGAGCTCAACAAATGTCCTTGGGAGGAGGCGGGGCCAGGATGGGAAGAGATGGAGTCAGGATGGAGGGGCGGGGCCAAGATGTGAGGAGGTGGGGCCAAGATGGGAAGAGGTGGGGCCAGAATAGAGGGGTGGGGCCAAAAGGAGGGGGTGGGGCCCAGATGAGAAGAGGCGGGGCCAGGACAATGAGAAAAGTGCAGATGCTGATTCGGTATCTCCTTGTGAAATTTACTAGGTTTAAGATGATCTTTTTTATTTTAACATTTATGGTATGTCATTTCCATAAAGACATCTGAGAATAATCGAAGGCATGTTCATTCATTCCATTAATCCAGGGAGCACCTACTCCCTGGCAGTGCTGTATCCCGTCTGTGGCCCTCACGCCAGGGGCTGGCTGGTCCGGGGAGAGGCACATGCAAAAGCACAAGTGCTATGCAAGGAAATAATTCAGAAGCTGTTCCCCGATGGGATATGGTTGAGTATCATGGGTGTTGGTTCAGGGGTGAGGGAGTCCTGGGACACCAGTGGCTGCAGCCAAGGTCTGTGGAAGCGGTGGACACGTATAGGCTTGGGAAGGGGACGGACGGTGTGGACGGGAGCTGGGGTGGGCCGGAGTCCCTTCCAGACCTGAGGGACAGCCACCAGCGGCCCTGCCTCCCGGAGGGAACAGTCCCATTGCAGGAGGTTGAGCTAGGGGCTTGGTTTCCCTTTTAGGGGATGGGCCACCATGTGGATCCAGCCGCCCCTACCTTTGGGAACTTTGGCGATTTAAGCCACAAAGTCAGACCTGGGCATCCCTGTCCACCTGATGGCTACCTGTTCTGCACCTGAGCAGCACGACATTTCGGCACAGAAAGGAGCCTGCTGTCTTTCAGGAGCATGGACGGTACAGGCAGATCCCAGGGTCTGTGTTTTCTGTGAGTTGTCTGAGTCTTGTTCAGGGCTGGGCTGTCCTGGATCGGGGTCCCCGGTCCAGGTTCTGCATGGTGTATTTAAAACTTCAAAGTGTGTGCACGTGGTGGGGGAAGATTTCTCAGCTTGGGAGACTCTTTTCTTATTCATGTGCAGGGCCAGCAGCTGTGTCATGAACCCGCTTGAAATTCAAGGGCGAAAACGGCCCTGGCATGGCTCCCCGGGGCTGTCCCCACAGAGGGTCGGGTTGGGCACAGCTCTGATGGGCCACAGAGGGGCCCTGGGACCTCCGCATCCAGAGTGCCATTTTGCAGTGGGAGTGCCCCTAACACACGGCGCCTCTGACCTGGAGCGCGGCCGACCTGCCCAAGCCAGGCGTGGAGCTGCGGTGTCCGCACTGCCCGGCGCTGGCGGCACGGACCTGTCACCGTGGAGACATAAGTGTGGCTGGCGGGCCCCGTCGGGTGGCAGAGGGTGTGTTCCAGGGGCTGACTGACTTCTGGTTCTCTTTCCGAGTGAGTGCCCGGTATGACCTCCGAATGACCTCCATGAGGAGAACGAGTTGGAATGAGCTTGGCCTTGGTGCTTGCGAGATTCTCAGTGCACATTCGGGCTGCCGCCTTCAGGCTGTTCCACTTTGGACAAGTTGCTTGGCCTCTCTGGGCCTCTGGGAGCCAGAAGGGGGCTCTCGTGGATGGCTTCCTTCACTGCCACTGTATTTCTTCCTCCAGGCCCCTGTTTGGATGTGTCTTTCCTAGGGCTGGGTGCCCAGGGGATCATGACGTGGGCAGAGCCGGCTGTGGGGTGTGGGGTGCTGTGAGGAGCTCAGGGGATGGCGGCCGGTCCGGCAGGACTGGGCAGAGCTGGGAGTGGCCTTGGCGGCCGGCCCTGCAGAGACAGGCAGGGGGTTCAGTTCAGAACGTCTGTGTCGTTGAGACCAACAGTTCAGCTCGCAGGGTACTGGGGCAATGCAAAGCCCCGGCAGCTGACCCCAGGACTCTGGCGGGTGCTGTGGCAACTGGGTGACCGCAGGCGGTCTCCACGGCAGCAGCCGCTCCCGACATCTCTCTGGAGTTCTCATTACTCTGAGGGACCTGTCTGGGGTTGCCATGGAGCTGGGCCTGCGGGGTGGCCGAGGCCAGCGGTGTAAGACTCCCGGTGTCAGAAGTGAATTAAACGTGGGTGAGGGACGAGCGTGATGTGGGGCCAGCCGGAGCCAGACGCTGTGGCCCCACAGGGCAGGCGGCTTTGGGCCTCCAGCAACTGCCAGCAGCCGCGCTGGGCAAACACGGAGGGGCTGCGGTGGGACTGGAGGGTGTTGGCCAGAGTGTGAGAAAGGGCCTGAGTCCTGGGGCGGGCGGCCGGCCAGCTTGGTCTGCTGTCGAGAGCCCTGGCCTGGCCGGCCGCCCCTCTGCGGGGGAGGGAACGGGTCAGAAAGCAGCACCGTCACCCGCGTGGAGTCCTTTCCCTACATGAGCAGGGCGCTCCCCTCAGACTCAGGGTCCAGCCGCAGCCTCGAACCCGCTGTTCCGTGTGCATCAGGCAGGACAGCATGGAGCTGGCACTGTCTCTGGGGTGTCATGGCCACCCCCAGGGGTTAATTCTGAGGTGCCAGATTTGATGGTTGTCACCCTGGGCAGCATTGAGGGCTTGTCCCAGAACAAGAGACAAGATGGGAGAACAGCACTGAAGATAAATAATAAAGGCCCTGAGAAGGCCTGCACGGGTGTCGGGTGTTGTCTCAAAAAGGCTGAGCCTGGTGAGGAAGGGTCCTCTGGAATGAAGGCCTGGACTTGGACGATCAGACCCAAAGCCTTTGAAGGTCACAGGGCGAGGCTGAAGGGTGGCAAAGAACCACGTAGGATGCCCTGTTCAGAGACCATCTTGCCAGGCGGAGAGTCCAAGACACTCGGCCGCCCCTCGGAGCTGGTGGCAGGTCACGGCCCCGTCACGTTTCCCCCGTTCCCAAAGGTCTAGGAGAGGGTTCAGACGGCAGATCGGATTCTGCGAGCCGTGCAGGTGAGTTGTTTTACAGCCTCGCCACGTACGTGGACGTCTCCCCAAGTAACGTAACCCACAAGGACAACGTGGCAGAGTAGAGAGGTCAGGGGCCCTGCGTGTGGGTGTTAGGAAGCATCACTTAGACGTGACGTGTACTCGTGGAAGACAGGTGAGCCTTCGGTGGAGACGCTGCTGTCCTGGTCAAAGCTGGCTACAGAAACCTGGGGGCTTCCTGCTCCAGTCAGTTTACCACATGGAACGCGGGGCCTGGAGGTCTCTGACGTGGACATTGTCTGTTCCAGAATTGAGGGTGATGTGCAAGGGACGGGAGCGTCTTACCCAGGTGTTATTCACCAGATCAGCATGAGCAGGAGCCCCCCACATGCAGAGTTTGGTTGGGGGCGTGGACAGACCAAAGTGTCTCCGCTCCGCTCCTGCAGAGCTGCCGCTTGCTCCTTCCATTACCATTCACGGAACACGGACCTCGACACGTTGCTATGTGTGTTCTATGTGCACATAAACTTGCAACTGAACAAAATCAAACAGGTTTCTTACCTGCAGGACTTGTCAGAAACTTTAACGCACAAATTTCATTGACATCTCCTTACGCAAAGGGAGGTTGGGCTGGGATGGGCCGTGGAGGTCTTAGATGCCTGGCATGATGCTTTTAAAATGTTTTGCAAATCCTTTGACACGCCCCCACCCACGAGCCGGAGCCTTGTTCCTCTCTCTGGCACGTGGGCTGCACTAAGGGACCTGCCCTGCGGAGCAGAGCGTGGGGGGTGATGCCACGTGACGTGATGCTGGGGCTCGGTCAGGGAAGGTGCAGCTGCCGCCTGGGCTCTCGCGGATCACCCGCTCTGGGGGACACCAGCCGGGAGAGGTTCGTCCTGGGAGGAACCGAAGCCTCCTCCAGCCGCGAGAGGGAGCCCCCGTGCGTGTGGGCAGAGCCCCCCGCCTCAGCTGAGCTTTCGGATGCCGCCGCCTGGACCGCAGCTCCTCGGCAGAGCCGACCCAGCCCTGCTGAGGGGCTCCCCAGTCCCCGAGCCCTGGACGCTGGGGAAGATAGACGGCGATTACTGTCTAAGTCGCCGAGTCGTTCGCAGACATAGCCAGTGAGCGGGCCGGGCGTGGAGGTTTTGGTTTGTCCAGGGGGGTAGGGGGTGCAGGGTACTGCGCAGGGCAGGGATGTGCTGGGCTGCCCGGCCGCCATGAGACAGCCAGGGCGGAGGAGCGGGAGGGTCCCCTGCCAAGCATGTTCCATGTCCGCTCCGGGTCGGTCCTCTGCTGCACACAGGCTGTGCCGGGAGAGGTGTCTCGTGGGGCTCGGGTTCAGGTGAGCCGGGGCCGCTGGCCGGATTAGCTCCGCACCTGTGAGCCGTTCATACCTGCCCACCCGTCTGCCGAGCACGGTGCTCACACCACGAGCGTAACCTCACCTGTGCCCATGCCTGCGTAGTGACCACTGTGGGGTATTTGCTATAAAAGCATGTTCTTAACACCGATGCTTACTTGTTTTAATGTTTTAGTAAAGAAGTCTGAAGAACGTTGTTCTGTGCTGGCAGCAGAAAGGCGCACAGTCGGGCCTGTTGTAGGAAGAGGGGAAAGGCCTGGAGGGGCCCTGGGGGAAAGTCAAAGATGAAAGAAGCCCCTCGGCTCCCGTGGGTGGAACTGAGACCTGCGTGGGCCGGTGGAGGAGGCAGCCGGAAGTCGCAGACCGTGAACCAGAGTCCTCGCTGTCTGGACGGTGGTCCGCAGGACCGCGGGTGCGGCGAAGAGGTGGAGAAACCGAGCCCTGGTCGCCACGGCCGGCATGTGGGACGGGCAGCCGCCATGGAAACCGTCAGCAGCTCCTCAAAATGCTCAGCGTGGAGGGACCACAGGACCCAGCACTTCTACTCTCAGGTGTAAACCTAGGAGAATGGAAACCTACGTCCCCACAAACCCTGTCCCGCATTAGGCGTGATAGCCAAGGGGTGGGAACAGAAGTCCGTCAACAGACAAGCAGATAAACAAAACGGCATCTGTCCGTACAACGCGCTGCGAGGCAAAGTGAGCAGGAAGGAAGCGCTAATGTCGCTGTGACGTGGATGAGCCACGGAACATCCCCGGGCAGGAGGCCAGTGGCACAGAGCCGCACGGCGTCCGTTTGCGCGCAGAGACCGGGGGTCCAGGGCTGCCCGGGGCAGGGGCTGGGGAGTGGCTGCCGTTGACCGTGGGCTTCCTGTTTGTGTCGTGAAAATGTGCCACGACCTGTGACTACACAAAAGGCCACCGAATTGTTTGCTTTGAATGGGTGAATTTGATGGTGTGTGAGCTTTTTCCCCAATGAAGCTGTTTGAAAAAGAAAAGGGGAGAGAGGGGTCTCCAGGGAGCTGGCAGAGCGGGTCCAGGTGGAACCGCAACCGAAACAGGAACATGCGACGGAGACGGCTCGGAGTGCGGCCGTGCAGGAGAACTGCCCCTGACCTGCTGCACTTTCACTTTGTTAGGAGAGAGGACGACACTAGTTCTGCGTCAGGGGCGGGTGCGGGGCTTTTCCTGCCGGTCAGTAGAGAAAGGCTGAGGGAGGCTGCGTGCGTCTGTCTCTGTGTGTCCTGGAGGCATTTAACCGAAATGCCGAAGGCGCCCAGGTAGCCCGGATCTTAGATCACTTTGGGTCCGACAGAGGAGCCGTCCAGCTCTGCTTTCCGGACGTGGCGGCCTCCCCACAACTGGAACGAGAAAGACTGCTGCAGAGCGGCTCGTCTTTCCTGTGAAACGGCGGTGTCGGCAGGCGGCGGGCATCATTTTTCTGTCTGGGGGAGGGGCATGCGAGGTCGGCACGTGGGCTGTGTCACTTTGACCGCGCAGCGGTGGTGACCAGAGCGCGTTTCTGAAGTGGACACTTGCGAGTGGGGGAAGCGGGGCCTCCGTGGGCCGTTGGCCCCTGAGCTGAGGCTGGCCCGTCCTGGGCTCCCAGGGCCTTCCCGGCGCACCCACCCTGCCACGGTCCCGCTGCGAGGAGGGTCACATCGGGGAAGAACCGGAGAACAGGAGCGCGCTGTCGGCAGGACGGAGGGGGCAGGGAAGCCAGCGGGCTGCCCGCAGTTTCCACGGCGCAGGAAGGGAAGAGTCACCGCTGAGTCAAGGCACAGACGTCACACAGGGCCATGGCTTCAAGTGAGAATTGCTAATCGTGAGTCTTTCATTGTTTAGAAAAATTTCAGGAGCTCAGAAGGCTTCGGAGTACGGAGCTCGCGACAGGGGTGAGCTTAGAGGATGACGTGTGGCCACGTGAGCCCGGCCTGGACGCCCAGAACGACAGGACAAAGGTCGCGAGCGTCTAAAGGAGGAGGAAGGACGTGGAGGGACAGACGCACGGAGGGCGTGTGCGGGAACCGCACGGACGCGCCCCCGCTGGCGGGTTTGTCTGGAAACAGGGTTTCAGCCCGAGCGCTTTGCTCCTTTTCGCCCGGCCTCGATCAGACGCTGCCAGGTGTGCGGGGACAGGCGGCCGATGTCCGAGTCCCCTGGGGGACGGCTGGTACCTCGAAGCTCCCGTCAGCGGAGGACGCGGAGTGAAGGGCCAGGGGCCCGCTGGTGGCGGATGCGGCTGAAACGGGTTGAAGTGTTTAAATAACACATCTCACGAGTTCATAACTTTTTTTTCTAAAACCCGAAAAGCAAGAAAAGGAAAAAAAAGCTGGGAAATCAGCTAGAAAAGGTGATGGGGACTCAGTTGTTCTGACAGGACTGAAGGACAACGGCGTCCGCCCTTCTCTCCTGGGTGCATTCGCCCAGGAGAGACTTTCACGGCGAAACCGGCTTCCGCAGCCCCGCACCCTCCACTGGCGCCTGCACCACGAGCTCCTCAAGGGACCTGCTCCTGCCGGAAAGCGGAGCGGACACGGGGCAGCCCCTGGGTCTACCGCAGGCCGCGGGACGTGCAGGTGGCCTGGGACACGCAGTCGGCCCCGTGGGGCGAACGGCCCTGCTCCACCAGCAGGGAAACGCCGTGGGAGGGGAGCGTTACCAATAAACCTCAAGACATCAACAAACTGCGGTTGTAGATCCTGTTTGGACCCTGATTTTTTTGAATGACTAATTGGGGAATTCTGAATGTTGACTGTTTATTGGATTTAAGATTAACGAGTTTCAGGTGTGACAATGATCTTGCGGCAAACTCTTTAGCCGCCTCACGCCGCGGCAGCACTCAGACCGCGCGGCGCATCGCGTGAAGGTGCAGGGTTCAGGCGGGACAGGCGTGTGCTGGTAACAGCTGAAGCCGGGTGACGGGGCCTTGGGCTCCTTACGCTGTTTTCTCTACTTCTTGTTATGTTTGAAATGTTTCATAATAAAAACATCGAGGGAAAGTGGGTGAAAGCGGGGGCTGCTAATGCTGTGAACAACTGCCCAGCGGAACTGAGTGGAGCAGAGACAGCCCCACAGGCCCTGTCCAGAGGCAGATTGCTGAGAAAATGAAGTTGCTGCTGCCTGAAGCCCCTGAGGGTTGCAGAAATAGGGGAACCCGTTTACCTCCAAGCCCGGTCGCGGCTGAGGGCGATCGTTTCCTCTGTGCATCACACAGGTGCAGCTCATTCCTGCCGACAGGGGCGAGGCCCCAGGCCCCAGGCCCCACTCTGAGACTCTCAGATCATTGCTTCATCCCTGACAGTCCCGTGAGGTGAACCTGCCCCTGCTCTCCTTGCTCATGCGAATACTTTTAACAGGTGATGTGTTTACACATCCCCAACTTCAGAATGCATAAAAAGTATTCACTCCTTCCGCCTCCTCTGATCAGTCCCCATCTCTACAGGTGTCTTGCGTCTTTCCAGACGTCTCTGTGCAGTGGCGTCACCATAGCTCACTGCAGCCTCAAACCGCTAGCTCAAGTGATCCTCCTGCCTCGGCCTCCCAAACAGCTGGGACTACAGGTGTGTGCCACCATGCCTGGCTAATTTCTATATTTTGGTGTAGAGACTGGGTCTTGCTATTGCTCAGGCTGGCCTCAACAGACCTTCTTGCCCCAGCCTCCTAGGGTGCTGGGATCACCAGCGTGAGCCACCGCGCCTGCCTGCAGAGGTCTTTAGTGCACTTACAGTTCTACACAAATATATATTCCCCAACTTTTACACAAATTGCAGCATGCTATATACACTTTTCTGCATATTACTTTTAAATTTTAAAAATTTTCTTTCATTTTTATAATAGATGTTATTTTTTAGGACAGTTTTTAGATTTACAAAACAATTAAGGGGATAGTAGAGAAAGTTCTCACATACCCCATGCCCGGTTTCTCTGGGTTGGACGGGGGCTCGGGGCTCGAAGGGGACGACCGCAGAGGCCAAGCGCCGCCTGCATCCTCCCACCCGGGACACACACGCAGCCTGACCCACTCCTGGCCGAGCTGTTGACAGGTTTCCCCGGCAACATTCCTCCTCCACTTGCCTCCCCACACCGCACCCTGGGGTAGGAGATTGCCGCGCAGCCCACACTTAGGGCTGCGTGTTTCTTTTTAATTTGATGTCATGTCTTGGAGAGCTCTGTATTCCTTTTTGTACCTGCATGGTATCCCGTTGTGCGCACACGCCGTGGACATCCGTAATTTTGTTAGATGCTGGGAAATCTCCCTGCAGCGGAGCTGGTGCGTGGCATGCAGGTGCGGTTGCTGGCCCGTGTCCTCAAACGCTTGGCTTTCACTGTCTGGAAAATTGAATCTTGGCATAGTTTTAATTTTTCATTTCTCTTATTATGAATGACTGTGAGCATTTCTCACATGTCCGGGGGCCGTTTTTTTATTTCCTTTTTGGCTAACTCTTTGTTCTCTTACCTGTTTGAGTTCTTTGTATGTGAAGATTGGCTCTCCATCTGTGACACGGACAGCTGTATGTGTTCCCTGCATGTCGTTCGTCTTGTAACTTTGTGTTGTTGTGGTTGTTGGGGCCACGGAAAAAATCTTTTAGGCCAAAAAATTTTCATCTTACGGCTTCTGGATTTTGCGTCATAGTATAAAAAGCCTTCTCCACTCTCGGTTATAAAGGACTTTTCCTGCTTTTTCTTCTAGTACTATTATTGTTTGTTTCTAACATTTACGTTTTGATCCTTCTGGAATCGTGCTGGTGTCTGGTGTGAGCTGTGCATCTAGTTTAAGGTGGTGACCCCGTGTTTAGGGTTAGGGTTAGGTATCATTTATGAATAGTGCATCTGTCCCCACTGATCTAGGTGCCACTTTTATCCCACACTATCATCTCATACGTGGAGTTAGGGTTCTTCCTGCCCCATGTTCTGTTCTGGGAATCCGGCTGGGAGGTGCCAGGAAGGAGTCACCACCGCATGTCCACTTTGCAGGCTGGCATCTCACCACGCGGCGGCTCCCTGGGTGGAGAGCTGAGCTGCAGCCGCCACGGTGGCCCCGATCCCCATTTTCTCCTTAGCAGGGCTCCTCCCTCCCGTTGGAAGCAGCTGATCAGGAACAAGTAGAAGATAAAGGTCTGAGTTTCTTATCTGTGTGCTCCAATCTCTAAAAGATGCTGCCCTATCTGGGGCTCCCAGAGACACCATGTGGCACCAACGGGTGGTGGCACTGATCTCTCAAGAGGAACAGTTTTCTGTTAAGGGACTCACTGGGCGGCTCTTTGACTCGAGGCTGAAGCTCAAGATCCGTCCCGGCTTCTGCTTCCCTCACGCTCCCTCTGCTGCTGGCTGTGCAGGAACGGCTGCTCCTGTCCTTCCTGCGGACGTTCCCTCCACCGCTCACCTGTGCTGTGCCCCCCCCAGACCCCCGAACCCCCAGGCAGAATAGGCTGCTCCCTCTCGTGTCTTTTTCTGCCCCACTCATCTCAACACTGCGAGGCAGGGCTGGGCCCAGGTTCTCAGGACCTCTGGGGTCAGGAGCTGCAGTTGACTGAACAGGGAACCAGACCAGGGATGTTGTGGTTTTTGGACTATTTCATGAATTGCATTTATTCTGGCTTAGGACGTGCGGCATGCATGTACGCTTTTATCTAACCTCTAGAGCAGGTGACGTGGCAGCGAGCACCGTCACTACCCACCTTGCCTCTGTCCGTGAGTCTCACGTCTGTGTGGCTGCACATCGCAGGTAGCCGGGCCTTCCTGGCGCTGGAGGAGCCTCCGGTGACCCTCCTGGGCCCTCACAGCCCCCGTTCCCCCCCGACGCCTCTCCACCAGGGCCTGTCCTGGCAAAACTAGAGGCGGGTGTTGCTCTTCCTCCTCCTGGCACCTCCCCGAGCCTCTTTCCTCATCCCTGCTCGCCCAACTCGTGCTCAGCTAACCCTTGGGTGTGTTGGTGACTCACACATAGGGTGGTTTTCCTTCCTGGGGACCTTTGCTTTCTGTGAGCAGACCTGGAACACCAGTAAGCACCATGCAGCCGGCTCATGGCCCTGGTCAAGTGGAGGTGAGCACTGTGAGGCCTCCAGGGTCCGGGAGGAACACGCACGTCCCACCCCAGGTGGCTGTGACGAGGCCACAGGTCGGGACGAGGAAGACAGCCACGTCCTCTGCCGGACTCGGCAGCCCTTTGGATGTGAGCGCCCAGGTCTGCGGGCCACAGAGCCGTGGTCTGGGAGGGAGCCACGCTCCACCACGTGTGGCCGACCTCAGCACGCCGTGTGGACGGGGGCCCGGCACACACCGCTGGTCATGCTCATACATGCACGTCTGACGAACCCAGTTTGAGAGGCCTGCGCACTCAGAACGTCCCGCGACGTCTCTATGGTCACATCTGCAGGCCGTGTCGTAGCTGCGTTGCCGCGTACGCGAAATGCAAGGGCAGCAGTGACCGAGGTTCAAGTAGAAGCCACAGCATCACTTGCTGCATTTAATAAGACAGCGGATTTTGTCTGAATTTTATCTTATTAGGGAGTCACTTGGCAGTCACAGCAAACACACCGTGCTGCTGGTGCAACGAGTGACAACAAATTCCTTCAACAGACAAAGCATGAAACTGTAAGACCCTGGAAGTTCTCACCTGTGAGGTGCAGCTTGGCCGAGGGCGGGGAGGCTGGTCTCGGGCGGGGCGGGGACGGCTCCGTGTCTCGGGGCCACAGCAGGAAGCTCCCCGGTGCCCCGGCAGCCACGGCCACCGTCCTCCCTCTCACTTCCTGCTCCGTTATGTGTGTGATTGAAATGTCAGGGAATGCAAAGGAAAACTGGGGGTAGGTGCAGCTAAACAGGAGCCAGGATGCACTTTTGCCGGTGGGCGATGCCTGGTTGGATGACTTACTCCCGAGGATGCGAATCGGAGCCAGACAAGTGGAAGGAATTAGCCGGGATGTTAGAAGGCCCTTTGTGTCTCCTCCCCGGGGACTCACGTGGAGCTTATTCTGAAAACCACCCTCTCCTCCCGTCTCTGATGAGATTCAGAACTTCACTCCCCAGCGTGGATCTCATAGCTCCTCCCATGGGGCCCCAAGCCTGCCAGCTGCCTGTGGTGGCTGCGTGCACTTGTGTCAACCGACACTGTGTCAGGGAGAGGCCAGAGCTTAGCATCCAGCCTGGGTCGTGGAGAGCAGTCCCTGCCGCAGCTGGAGCCGTGTCTGAGCCAGAATAGAAGCAATGGAGAAGAAAGCAACAGCTTCTCTCCTCGAGGGCAGAGTTAGCCGAGCAGCTCCCATCTCCCGCTCAGGAACATGTGTGTGCGCCGCGAGGGGCTGGTGCGGATCCAGCAGTGAATTCAGCAGACGGCATCCAGGCTCTCGCAGAACCCGTGTTCTGTCAGGCGAGAGGGACAAACAAGTGAGCAAACGGTGCCTTTGAGGCTGAGGGGTGGGAGGCTGGCCGCTCCAGCTTTGGACCCAGCACCAGTGCCCCGGGGCCGTGACAACGTGGTGGTGAGGGATGGCCACGGGGCGCGAGTTGGCCCTGGCGCCCCACCTCGGGGCTCCTGAGCAAGGCTCTGGGAGAAGAGGCCTGAGCCTGCCCTTCCGTGCTGCCTGCTGCTCCGCGCGGCCCGCCCTCACCCCGCTGCTTGTAGGTCAACCTCACGTCACCGAAGCCACGCGGTTGTGGCTGGTTTGGGATTAAAAGCGTGTGGTGCTCTCAGCACCTCCTGGGACTGGGACAGAAAGATTTTCCTCTCTCCTGTGCTAAGTGAGAGTAAGAATAATTGTTAAACAGTGAAAGTATTGCTGCACGAAAGAACTCTGGCTGGATTCTGCCGGGGAGGCGCTGGGACCAACAGGCCAGGCACGGAGGGAGCAAGCCCTGGGAACGGGGCGGGGTGAGGGGGGTCGTGCTCCCAGGGCCTCCTTCACGTGCAGACGCACCTGAGCGTGAGCCAGCCTGCAGGGCAGGGCCTCAGATGTGGGGGCTGGAGCAACCTTCCACCTCTGCTTTCCATGGAATCACCCACAACACCGTCGCAAGCCCTGGGCGCCACGCTACCTACTTCATGCTTCATCTAGTGTTTTCTATTGATGTTATAAATTAGTTATAATAAATTATAAACAAATTAAAAGCTTTAATAATCTATGGTCTTAAGTGGCTGACTTCTGAGTGCATGTGAGCACTGTGGCTTGTGCTACACAAGTCACCTCTTTCGATCCGGACGAGAATCTCGTATGTAAGGATCACGTCGCGTCTGATTTCCAGGTGAGGAAATTGAAGTCCAGGGCGCTGAGACTCGGCGCTGCTGGGCTCCAGAGCCCTCACTCTCACCTCGTCAAGTCTAATTTCATCTTAACGCGTCTACCTGTGCTTCAGCTTTTCTCTGGTGGCACAAGACACCCAGAGAAGGTTCGCTGTGTAAATAACCCCGGGAGGTCCTGAGGGTCTGCATGAGTTGCAAGGAGACGGGAGGAAAGGCCAAGGGTCGGAGCAGGTGCAGGAAGACCCTGATGTCAGCAAGGTCCCCGAAGAGCTCTGGTGGTGTGACCAGGCCCCCAGGACTGGGTCCTGGCCCCGGCCTTCCTCCCAGTCTGGTCGTCCGTCTGACGTCAGGGAGGGAACAGATGTGAGACGTATTGAGTCCATGGCCCCTGGCACTGGCTGGGCAGGGCTGCCGTGGAAGGGGAAGGGTGAGCCGGTGGCAGGTTGTGGCCTCAGTTTCCTCTGAAATTTCCAGTTCAGTTATTTTTCAAATAGGATGTTTGACCTTTCTTTTCAGGCCTGTGACACACTTCCTCTTGGGACAGGGGTGAGGGCGCAAAGTGGGGGAGTTTCTGTTTGCTTCCGTCAGGGCTGGGTGGAGAGGGAAGGTGTTCACCATTGCTCAGAACACACACTGTTCCTCATGCCAGCGTTTTGTTTTAAGAAATAAAAGGTGAGAAAAGGGAATTACCTACAACCATGGAGAGAAAAAGGAGCAAATAAATAAAGAACTGAAAGCCCTCACAGTTCAAGAAAGCCCAGAGCAAGTAGATTGTTCAGGGGTTGCAAAGGCTCCCGGGCATCTGGGTCCTGTGCTATCAGAGCTGACAAGAGGGGAGGAAACAGCTTATTGCTCCCCTCTCCAAAGACTGCTTAGCAAATGGGGACAGACCCAGGGAGGCCTTCTTCAGCCATCCCTCACGATGACTCTCACCAGTCAGGCATCAGCTGCGTGCAAGTGCTGTGGCAGGTGACATGATTATCTGAGCAGGTCCCCAGCATCTCCCATTGGTGAGTCTGATTAGGGGGACACCTGTGGACGTGCCCTTCTGAGCAGGTCCCCAGCATCTCCTGTTGCTAAGTTCGATTGTGATGGCATCTCATGAACAGGAATTGACGAAGATGGAGACCTCGTGGCAGCTGGGAGAAGTCCTCACATTGTGAGCTCTGTGAGGCCATAAGAAGACTGTTTCATTCATTTAAAGTTCTTATTCCCAGAATGTGGGTCCCCTTGTCAGGAAATATACCTGGTGATCTCCTTGGGAGCACTCCAGGTGGGATGAATGCCCCCGTGATGGGGACAGGTTTGTGTGGGCTTCCAGCAACATCTCCTGCCACGGGCCTCTCACCTGTGACCTCTTCCACTGGTGTCCATCGTCATCAGCCCCGTGGTGAACGGGGCAGTGTTCGAACCTTGATATTGAGTATCAGTCACGGATTAGTCACTACATGTGTAGGCAACAGACGTCAGCCCCGGTAACAGTTGTTCTACCTCTGGGCCCTGTTTTCAGTTCAGCAACACACACTAAGCGGTCGTATGCTGTTCTTTCAGCCTGGCGCTCTTTCCAGCTCGTCTCAAGGGCATGATCCTTGAATGCCAAGTTCTGAGCGGAGTCAGATGGAGAGAGAGTATTCGCAGCTCTGACTGGAGCCCAGAAATGCAGGTCTGGATTTGGTGGGAAATTTAGTGCAGCTTTGCAGGTGTAGACCTGGCCCCTTCCCCAGTATGTTAACACGCTCACCTAGCCTAGGTAGGTTTATGAATTGCAAAGAAAAATGGGCATCAAGATTAAGTGTCTTTTCAGCTGAATTTTAAGGCCAATGTTGTTCAAGTTTTCCAAATTAATTTTATGAGGTTATTATTTAGATTAACGTGACAGTCTGCTAAAGACAATACAAAGATGTCTATACCTCACTTTCTTTTGTGAATATAGACATATTACTTCCAAATGAAATATTTGTGAATAAAATCTAGTCTTGTATAAAAAGTATAATACACTGTATTCATTATCTATTATTGTATGACAAATTACTCCAAAATGCAGTAGCTTAACGTAGTAAATTGTTACGTCACGGTTTCTGTGGTCAGGCGTCTCTGCATGCCCTGCCAGGGCTCACTAGCCCAGGACCTCTCTCCAGGCTGCCCTCAGGCGTCATCTCGAGGCTCAGCTGGAGCGGGATTTGCGTCCAGGCTCACTCAGTGGCTTGCTAGGTGTTGTTGGAGCCTAGAGCTGTTCACCTGAGGGCCCAAGGTCCCCACTGGCTGACGGCCGGGGTCTCTCCCTCAGGCAGCCGGCGTCATCAAAAGGAACAAGCAGGGGCGACTGAGAGTGGGTGCCTGTGAGCAGGAGTCTAGGGCAGGAGTCTCAGTCTCTACAACCTAATCCTGGGAGTGACATCCATCACTTTTGCCACAATCTACCTGTTAGAAGCAAGTCCCCAGGCCCAGCCCACACACAAGGGAAGAAAATTCCAAAGGACATGAGTACCAAGAGACGGCTCAGAGCTGTCGACCACAGGGACCGTGAGCGAGCACAGCTGTTCTGGGCGTGCACTAGGGGGGTCATAACAGTATCAGCACAACTCGTCACGTCTACAGTTTGTGAAGAATTACATGATTGTATCAATATATGTTGAAAAGACATTTAATGTAAGTTAACAGCCATTCCCAATGTTTTAAAAAACCTGCAATATGGGAATAGAATGAAACTACTTAAATATAATAAAAACCAACCTACGAACCCCCTTTCAGTTAAGTTTAGGAGCTAGACAGTGATGCCTTAGTCACTATTATTTAAGATTATGTTGGATATTGTAGAAAATGCAGCACAATAAAACAAAATGAGCTATATGGTATAAAATTCAAAAGTAAAAATAAAGCTACCTCTTGTGCTTATGATATGAAGGTATATCTGGAAAATACAAAAGATACTAGTAACAAACTACTGAAATTAATTAGTAATTCAGTTAAGTGGCTGGATAGAAAATAGATGTATAAAAATCAATAAGTTCAAAACAAAACAATGCAAAAAAAAAACACTAATAGCTTTTTTCTACATAGCTACCTATCTACATGTAGACATCTTTATCTATCTGTCTATCTATCTATTTAAACCACCCTATTGGTTCTGTTTCTCTAGAAAAGCCTGACTAATACAAAATCTAATAAATGATCAGATATTTGAGCTGTTGCCACCACAGGAAAGATAGAGGCTGGCATTTGAGCTCAGCTGGGTTTAATTGCCTGGCGAAAACAAACAAATTAATACTTTTCAGAGTAACATATCAGAATTCAGAATCTCTATAATATATCATTTGTCATGTCCAGTATATAGTCCAAAATAACTAGACACATGAAGAAACAAAAATATGTGCCTCATGCTAAAAAAAAAAAAGGGCCATTGGTAGAGACTGACCCCGAGATGATCCAGATGTTAAAATTAGCACACAAAAATTTCAAGGCAAAAAGAACCAATTGGGAGGCATCAATGTACCAGACTTCAGTGACTGTGAAATAGTATCTCATTATGGTTTTTAATGGCAATTTCTAATGGTTAATGATGGTCAGCATCTTTTCACATGCCTAATAGCCATTCATTTATCATACCTATTCAAATCTCTTGCCCATTTTAAAATTGGATTGTCTTTTTATTATAGAGTTTTAAGAATTCTCTATACATTCTTTTATATAATATCCTTTTACAAAATATTTTATATAATATGTTCTTTTAATGCATATTCTTTTATAAAATCCTTTATGAAGAATTTTATATTACAAATCCTTTTTAAAATATATAATTCTTATCTTCTAGTCTGTGGCTTATGTTTTCATTTATTCAGTGGTGTCTTTTGAAGTGCAAAAGTTTTCATTTTGATGAAGTCTAATTTATCCATTTGTTCTTTTAAGGATGTGGTTTTGGTGTTGTATTTAAGAACTTTGTCTAACATAAGGTCACAAAGATTTTTCTGCTACATTTCTTCTAAAAATCTTATAGATTTAGCCATTACATTTAGATCTATAATATCTTTTGAGTTATTTTGTGTGTATGTGTTTGGTGGGAAGAAAGGGTCTACATTTATCTTTTTTGCATATGGATATCCAATGTTCCCAGCATCATTTGTTGAAAAGATTATCATTTCTCCAATGATTGCCTTGACACCTTTGTTGAAAATCAATTGACTATAAATGTAAGAGCTTATTTGTGGACTCTCAATTCTGTTCCATTGATCTTCAAGTCTGTCCATCCTTAATGCCGGTTCCTCACTGTCTTGATTGCTGTGGCTTTGTGGTTAGTGCTGAAGTTAGGAAACTCCAAGTCTTACAACTTTGTTCTTCTTATTCCAGAAGGTTTTGGTATTTCGGATCCTTTGTAGTTTCATATACATTTTAGGGTTATCTTGTTATTTTCTGAAAAAGAGCCTGCTGGGATTTCAGTATGGATTGTATTCAGTTTATAGATTGACTTGAGGAGAATTGCCATCTAACAATACTGAATCTTTCAATCCATGAGCATGGGCTGACTCTCCATTTATTTGGATATTTTTTAATGTCTCTCAGCAATATCTTGTGGTTTTCAAGGTACAATTCTTGGACTTTTGTTAAATTCATTCTTAAGATTTTTTCCATTTCGATGCTGTTGTGAATGGAATTGTTTCTTAATTTTCTTGTTTGTTGTTGTTATGCAGAGCTACAAGTGATGGTATTAAAAATATAGTCAATTTCTGAAATCTTGTGTCCTGTGATCTTGCTGAACATTTTATTAGCTAAAGTGTGTTTTTGGTGGATTATTAGAATTTTGCATATGAAGATAATCTGCAAATAAGGACAGTGTGGCTTTGTCAATCTTTCATCATTAAGTGTTATGTTAGCTATAGATTTTACACAGATGCCCTTTGTCAAATTGAGGAAATTTTCCTTCTATTCCTAGCTTGTGGAGACATTTTATCATGAAAGAATGTTGGATATTTTCAAATGTTTTTTCTGAGTCTATTGAGATGATCATGCAGTTTTTGTTCTTTATTTTATAAATGAGGTATTCCATTAATTAAGTGTTGGATGTTAAGCCAATATTTGGATGTTAGAGTATAAATTCCCCTTGGACATGAAGTATTTTATACATTGCTGGATTCAGTTTGTTGATATTTTGTTAGGGATTTTTGTGTCTATGTTCACGAGGCTATGGGCCTATGGGTTTCTTACCTTGTGATGTCTTTAGCTGTGATATAAGGATAACACTGGCCTTGTCAGATGCATTGGGAGATATCCCCTCCTCCTCTGTTTTCATAAACCGTCTGTGAAGGACTGGTATTATTTCTTCTTTCAGTATTTGCTAGAATTCACCAATAAAGCTGTCTGGCTTTTCCTTATAGGATGATTTTAATTATTAATTCAATGTCTTTACTTGTGATAAGTCTATTTAGATTACATTCCTTCTTGAATCAGGTTTGGTAATTTGTGCCTTTTCAGGAATTTCTCCATTTCATCCAAGCTGTTTAATTTTTGTCCTAAAGTTGTTCATGGTATTATTTTACGACCCTTTCAGTGTGTGTAGGGTCAGTCGTGATTTCCCTGCTTTGCTCCTGGTTTTAATCACTTGTGCCCCACTTTTCCCCTCATGCTGCTTGCTCCCCACAGCACCAGTGCCTTGCCTCGGCCCGTCTTTTAGCCTGATCTCCGCAGCTCCCATCACGTGGCTGTCTGACGTGGGCTTCCTGGCCACGTGACATGATGCAGCTGCGCACCTGGCACAGTGGCTGGCATTAGACAAGGGCTCAGCAGGTTTTAGCTTCTCTCCCTTTTTTGTCTTCCTTGATTCTGGGTCCACTAGGACTTTGGTGAACGCTCCAGGAGGTCTGGGCAGGGAAGCGCCAAGCGCTTCTCCGGACTGGAGTGTCCAGTCCACACCCAGCAGTGCCGTGGTCCAGGTGCGTCAGCACAGCGCTCCCCCTCCTTGCTGGCTGCTTGGACTCACGCCCGGTGCGGGGCTGGGGCTGGAGTGCGGGTGGTGGGGTGGTCACCTTGGGTGGCAGGTGGGGGCACAGAAGGGGGCCCGGCTGTCAGCCTCGACGCCATGCCAGTGCACAATCACAGTGCTCTGTGCCCTCTCTCCCCTGTGCTGGCCCCAGGCACGCTGCACCTGGGCCTGGCGCACCCCCACTGGCTCCAGTTTCCAGGATGGGGAGTGGCACAGTGAGCACCTAGCAGACCTGGGAAAACACTTCGCCAGTGAGGACCACCCAGACTGACTCTCGTATCTCTGCTTTTCTATATTCCTATTCTTTAAAGAGCCATGAGGAAAATGTTATTTGAATCAAATATAATCTCGTTATAGATATTTCTGGCATAGAAACACGCCCACCAACTCTTGTTGATTGGTTGGAACCATACGGACTTTGGCTTTTGTACTCCTTGTTAACATTTTTATTCCTATCTAAACTAATTAGGCATAAACAAAGGGACAAAAACTCCCCAAATATGGGAGATGTTAATGGCCTGTTAGGAGCTCATCTGATCTCTTTTGCAAGAGCAGAAGCGCTTTAATTTAAAAACAAGGAATCTTGCCCAGGCGTTGAGTTTTCAGGTACCTCCAAGTTTTGAGAGCTACTTGTGAAGACTTTGGGGAGTCTTGCTGGCTCTATGACATCCCTCCAGAATCTTCTCACAGCTAAGGTGGCACACCCACAGTGGCGGTCATTGCCAGGTCTGCCCAGGTCTTGTCCTTGGAGCCCCAGGCCATGAACGTGCTGGACGGCAGCCCGGGGCGCCTTCCTGGCTGAGTCCCAGCAGGGCTAGCAGGGAGCGGGGCCAGACTGGGTTCTTCACCCTGTCTGAGGATCTGCTCTGTGCCCTGGGGTCAGGACAGTGGACCTCTCCTGGGGCCACTGCAGCCTCTCGCCTCCTCCTTGCAGCTGTCCTCCCTGGTCTCCGTGCATGAGCTGGGCTCCCGTGGGGCCCACGTGGTGACACTGCTGTGAGGTGCTCAGGCACCCTCCTCTGGCGCCTGGTCTCGCGTGTCCCACTCCTTCCGTCCTCCCCGGCAGAGCATCTCGTGCTGGGACCTCCTGGCTCCATTTCAGATCTTTCCCTGCTGGTGGCCCAACTCCAGGACTCAGAGGAACTGATCATGGGCACGACAGTTTTCTCAGGCCTCTGTCCAAGAAAGTTGAGGCGTGAGCAGAACAGAGCCCCTGGGACACCAGATGCCCTCTACCACCCCTGAAAGGGAAGAGATGAAGCCCGGGTGGGGGGCTCTGTGCCCCTCACAGACAGCGGTGAGATTCCGAGCCCCCAAGGGTCTGGATTCAGCTTCGTTTCTCCAGAGCTGAGTCAGAACCGTTTCTCCTGTTCGGGAATTCTCCCTTTCTTCTCTTCTGTCAGACTCTAAAAATAACACACAATCGTGTCAAGGACATGGAAGGGCACGAAATGCACAATGTAGGACGGGTGTGCTCACTCCCCCATGCCCAGCCCGGCTCTCGGCACCCTCTTGTGCACGTGTGTTTCTATCACGGCTTCTGTTTCTTGTGGCAGAATCTCCAAATCTCCATGTAATCCCTGCTCCCTATGGAATGTCTTCCTACAAAATCCATTACTTCTCCTTCCCCTTGGACCTTCGTGTGATGTCGCACGTTCTTCCTCAAGGAAGCCTGCTCCTCGGGGCAGCCTCCACCTTAAGCGGCCTGTCTCCTGGCTCTGGGGCCCCCAAGGCTGCCCCGCAGCTCCTCCTGGGACGAGGGTGCGTGTGCTGCTCCGGGCGCAGGTGCTCCTGGCCCACCAGCGGTGGGGGCCATCCCAGCAGCCGTCCGCCTCCTCACACAAGAGGGCAGCGCCAAGACGGCCCCCGTCAGGACTGCTCACCCCAACTGCAAGGGTCAGCAGAGAGAAAATGCTCTGGGAAAATAACGAATGGGCAGTTTTTCCAGAACTCGAATTCTGTTGGCTTAAGACATGAGCTTTCACATGTAAAAGCTGAGCTGTGTATTTTACGAGACCAAAGACACATAAACGTCATCGAGCGGCGTCAGGAACACCCTGCAGTTCAGCGTGAGGTTCGCTGACCTCGGCTGGTTCTGTGATGATGCTGTTGTTTACATTCTGACCCCAGACTTCCAGCATTCCTTGAATTGTTGGGAACTGGGGAGCAGAGACCAGTGTGAAGTTCAAAACCCTCCCCCACCGTCCACACAGCCACCACCAGCCTTTTGACTGGGACAAGCTGGGGATTTTGTGCGGAAACCCCAGGGGCCAGGGTGATAGGAGAACAAGCTGGTGACGGTGGAGTCTTAGCCTCCTGTGTGCAGCCAGGAGTGCGGTCCTGCAGGCTCGGGGGAGGCTGCATCTGCTGGGCAGACCTGCGGGGCTGCTGAGTCTGGCCACGGCTTTCCGCCACATACAGCCCAAGACCGTCAGTGTGCGCCCTGCTACTAGGGTGAAAATGCAAGGTGCGGGAAGCTCGGGCCTTGGGAGGCAAGAGCCGGGAAACACCTCCACGCCGGTCGTGGGTGTGCCCGCTGCCCACTTTGGGTGGACTCAGGCCGCTGTTTGGCTGAGGAGCGTGGTCAGGTGACCTCAGTGAAAGCACAGCTGGTCTGAGCAGCCAGCTGGAGAAGGAAGGACGGGCGTGGGGGAGAACTGGGGTGCAGCAAACACCCTGGAGGGAGGTGGGGTGCTCGTCCCACCTGGACGAGGGAGCTCGTCCAGGCCCCCAGGCCTTTACAAAAGGGAGAAGCAGCTGAGGCTGGAGCCAGATGGGAGGCCCACCTGGGCTCGGCAGGGAAGGGTGGGCAGCTGAGGCCAGCCCCGCAGGGAGTGCGACCCTCACAGGGTCAGAGTGAGAGACCCTCCCTGCCTCGGTCATCCGGCTGCATTTATGGGGCCGTGAATGGGGGTGTCCCCTGAAGGGGACTTGGGGCCGGGGAGGCACCGTGGGCTGCAGCACAGCAAAGCTGATGGCCCAACAAGGAGACGCCCAGCGTCAGGAAAGGGAAGCCCTGACCGGCAGCTTCACTTCCCACCCCGGTGTCTGTCCGAGAAGCCCACCCTCAGCTCAGGCAGGGGCTGCGCTGCTGTCCCCCGGGGAGCACGGGCTGGAGGAGGGCGGCGGCCCTGGGTGTGGGCGTGAGGACCTATCTCAGGTGGGCTGGGCCTGGGGCGGACCTGGCGCCTGGGAACAGGCTGAGCAGGAGGCAGGGTCACCACCATGCTGCCTGCTTCCCTGTGCTCGGGGCCCACACGTCTCCGGAGCTTGGCATTGAAGATACTTTCCTGAGAAGAAATTTTTCCCTTTCGGACTTAAAACAAGGGATTTTTAAGATGGTGAAACCAATCACCACATTCTCAAGAAACCCGTCTTCCCCCTCCCTGCTGGCTCCTGTTCCAGCTGCATTTTGCGATCGTCACTGTCACTGTCCCAAGAGTGTCACCGCGAAGATCTGATCGGGAGCACCAGCGCCTGGCCCTCCCTCACTTTCTCTGTTCCCCTATTTTCTCACCACTTCTTGTTAACCCAGGGTTTGCTTCCTGTTACAACTGGTGCTCTCAAACCCAGGCTGGGTCCTGTGGGCGGCTCTGAAATTATTAATGGCTGAATTTCAAAGCACCTGTGAGAGGAGCCAGCCCCGCACCCGGGATGGCCCAGGGTGAGCAGCCGCCTGCCCTGAGCAGCCCAGGAGCCCCTGGCCAAGCGGCCTCAAGGGCTTCTGCCCCGGGCTAGTCCCACTGGCGACCCCTCGGGTGACGGCCCCCATGCCTGCCTCCTTCTGGGGCCTCTGACTTAGCTGAGGTTTGACTCTGTGGGGTCATTGCCCCCTGAGGTATCCCCAGGGCAAGGAGGGGTGAGGGTGACTAGACTCAGGCAGCATGAAGGGGCCTTCCGGAACCTTCTGGGGCCTTCTGGGACCCAATCCAGAGACTGGTTCTCAATCACTAGCCAAAGTCCCTGGAGTTCTTTTGCCTGCTCCCACGGAGCTCTGGGCTTGGATGCGGGACCCCCAGGAAGGGGACAGCCCCGGGCCCTGGAGATGCCCCTGCACTGGGGAGGGCGGGACACTCTTGGGATCCCAGCTCCGTGCTGGCAGAGGGGGCTCCTGTCTCCTTGCCCTCCTGGGTCTGTCCCCGAGCTCCCTCACGTGCAGTCCATTCCTCTGCCTCCTGCAGGAGAAACACCTGTCCCGTCCCAGGAAACCCTCAGGAGCTCCCCAGGTTGCCAGGAACTTGCTCTGGGTCCTGACCAGGGTCCTCCCATTGGAGAGCAGGGCAGACAGTGGGGACACCCATCTCACTTCCCACAGACCCTGAGGCCCCAGGTGACAGTGGGGTCCCCAGTCCCACATCCCACAGACCCTGAGACCCCAGGTGATAGTGGGGTCCCTAGTCCCACTTCCCACAGACCCTGGGTGGTGACAGAGAGGCTGTGGGCTCCTCTCCCCAGTTCCTTGGCCTCCCGGCTGATGTCGCACCCTCTGGCCAGCTGCTGGGCGTGGGCTGCTCCACACTTGAGTAAGTTTCTGTTGTTCGCTCACCTGGCTCCATGGCGGCTGATACTCGAGCCAGCGGTCAGGACTCCCACAGTGGTCCCCGTGGGGGGCTCCCAGCCCTGGCTCTACCCTTGCATGTTCGCGGAGTCTGGTCAGTACAAACCGGTCTTGCCCTGGGTTTGCTTTGAATTTCCCTGATTGTCAGTGAAGTCTGCGTCCTCACCGCGTTTTCTGCTCACGCCTACCGGGCTGCCTTTGGGTGAGTGGTCTTCCCACCCGACTCACAGTCCTTTGTGTCTTCTCAACACAAATCCTTTGTCGACCATCCGTATTACAGATGTTTTCTCCTAGTTCACAACTTTCCTTTCACTCTGTCTCTTTTACTGATTGATTTGGACGTAGGAAATTTGTCAGCTTTTTTTCACGATTTTTCTCTCTTATGTCTGAACAAATGCTTCCCAGCCTTGAGCGCAGAGAGATATTCTCCTGAAACTTCTACTCCCGAGTTTTGCTCTCCACGTACAAGTCCTCATCCATCTGGAAGCAATCTTCCTGTGTTTGGTTTAAGATAGGGATCCCATTCCATGTGTTTTACACGCACAGCCAGTCCCCTGGCACGGAGCCTCAGCCAGCACACACCAGGTTCCCTCTGTGCGCAGGGCTGCCGCTGGGCTCTCTGTCCCGCCCCCAGCCCAGGTCAGGCCAGCACGTCCTGATCCCTTAACCTGACTGTTGGCCCCCCATCCCACAGGGCCAGCTCCCTGCCTCGCTGCCACCAACACGCCCTCGTGTTTGAGGGCACGGCTCTGCCGGGGAAGGTGTCCCTGACAAAGCTTCTGCCTTCCTGAAGCCACTCTCCAGCGGGGCCATGTGTATGTGGGGAGAGACTGGCGCTAGGAGGCTCTGTGGGAAAAAGTGAATCGAGAGTGTGGAGGGGCTGCTGTCAGACGGGAGTGTCGGGACGTGCAGGAGAAGGTGGCTGGCGCTGAAGCCAACTGGAAGGGCGTGAGGGAGTGGGTCAGGGGAAGAATGCTCCAGGCAGCGGGAACAGCAAGCACAGAGGCCCTGAGGAGAGGAGGCCAGTGTGGCTGGTGAGGAGCGTGGGAGTGGCCGTAGGAGATGAAGGGTCCGGGGGCATCTCGTAGGGCCCCATAGGCCACTGGGGTACTGTGGGTTTTTCCCCTAATGAGGCAGGGAGACAGGGAGAGCTCTGACTCCTCCCACACGTGATACGTGACCTCCTGCCTTACTTCTAACAGGTCTCGAACGTTTTTCAGTTTATGTAAACGAAACCCAGTGTCTTCACACTGCGGCCCATCGGGTGGCTACATCACACACGGTGCTGGGAGCCCCTTGAAGTCCCACTGCAGAGGAGAACCAGCCCCCGGTCCCTGCTGTCTTTCTGTTTAAGCACCAGGCTGAGCAAGGGGAGGAATATTCACGACGGGGCCGTGTTCCTCCACCGCCTTGGTTCTAACCGGTTGGAACTCGCCCTGCCTTCACCTTGTTTTGATCAGGACAATGAGGAACTTTGCCATGAGACTTCCTGACTCAGCAAGGCCTGGAGCATCCCAGCGCGACGCCAGTCCCATCGTCGCAGTTTCAGCTTTAACTTTTGCTTCTAGCTGCATGACTGCTTTTGACTTAATTTGTGTAAGGCGTGAGGTGAGACATGCTGCAGATTACCTTTCCACACTGAGCTACCTGGGCCCCTTGTCCAGTCGGCCACACGTGATCCAGATGTTTCTAGACTTTCTGTTCTGTGATCTGCGTGTTCGTTCTAACGCCAGCCCGGCATATAAGTACTGAAATCGAAGAGTGTAAATCCTCCAAATTTGTTATTTTTCACAATTCTTTTGGCTATTCTAGGTCCTTTGCATTCCCATATAAATTTTATAATCAATTTTTACTGAAACAAATGCCTGCTGGGATTTTGATGGGGATTGAATTTAATCCATAGATGAATATGAAATAACAGACATTTTAACAATATTGAGTCTTCTAAGCCAGTGGTCCCCAACCTTCTTGGCACCAGGGACTGTTCTCATGGAAGATAATTTTTCCACAGACCAGGGAGGGGGGATGGTTTCAGGATGATTCCAGCATGTTACATTTATTGTGCACTTTATTTCTACTATTATCACATGGTAACACATAGTGAAATAATTACACAACTCACCATGGATTGGGCACCCCTATTCTAAGCCATAAAGATGGTATATCTTTCCATTAATTGAATTCTTCCCAATTTCTCTCAGCAATGGTTTGTAGTTTTCAGTGTACAGGACGTAGACACATTTTATTAAATTTATTCCTAAGTATATCATGTTTCTGGATACTTTTGTAAATGTCCGTTTTTGTTTGTTGCTTATTTTCATCTTCTGATTGTTGATGATATATAGAAATGTAAGTAATTTTTGTGTGACCTTGTGATCTTCTTAAGTTCACTTATTCATTTTAGTAGTTTTCTTAAATACATATTTTATGATTGTCTATGAATAGAATCATATTACCTGGAAATGAAGACCATGTACTTCTTTTCCAATCTGTATGACTTTCATTTCATTTCTTGCCTTATTGCAATGTCTAGACCAATCTCTGCCTTTTTAATGGGAGTATTTGGTCCATTTTCATGTAATATAAATATTGATAGTTGGGATTAAAGCTTCCACCTTGTTTGTCTCATCTATTCTTTGTTCCTTCTTTCTCCTTTTCCATTTTTTCCCTTTTGGATATATGAGTATGTTTAAGATTCTATCTTATCTCCTCTGCTGACTCATCAGCTATACCCGTCTTTCACGTTCTTGTGTGTTCTGTGGGGTTCATAGGACGGCTCGATAACTTAGTCACAGTGTACCTGTAAACGCTATTATGCTACTTGACTTGTAGTGTAAGCATCTTCAATAATATGCTTCCAGTTTCTTCTCTGTATCTTTATGCTGTTATTGTCACACATCTGGTTTCACACGTATTATAATCCTCCATAATAAATTGTTATTTTTACTTTAAACAAATTCATTATAAAGATGTTAAAAATGAGAAAAAGGCTTTTATATTCACCACATATTTACTGTTTCCAGTGGTCTTCGTTGCTTTGAGGAGATCCAGTTGCTATCTGGAATTGTTTTCCTTCAGCGTAAAGATTATTCTTCATTTATCGTATTGCATGTCTGCTGGTGATAAATCCTCTCAATTTTTGTGTGTCTGAAAGTGTCATAATTTTGTCATTTCATTTTTGAGGATTTTTGCTGAGTATTGTGGATTCTAAGTTTTATCCCTCCCCCAGCACTTTTTAGATATTATTCTATGGTGTTCCGTCTTCTGTTGTTTCTCATAAGAAAGAATTTAACAGCACTTCTCATCATCGTTTATCTTATGCTGTTTCTTATTGTGGTGGAAGTGTGGTCAGACTTCACCTCCCAGCCCTGTGGAGCTCTGGATATTGTGCAGATTACAGCACCCATCAATTGTTCTCGCTCAGCCTCCCGCAGTCTCACATAGATGCACCTTGCACCCCGCACGTCCCCTGTCCCCGAGCCTCCACCTGTGCCCCAGCCCCTCCCGGGCCTCACCCCGTGTGCTCGCCCTGTCTCCGCAGGCTCCTCTCTTCCGCCTCAGGCTGACCGTGGCCTTCCCTGTCCCTCCAGACCACCTGGCCTCTCTCCTGGGGGTGCCCATGTCATCCACACCCCTGTCTCTGCTTTCATGTCACCCTGGCCAGCCTCTCTGTCTGCTCTCCCGCGCCCACCACCAGCCCACTGGTACCCCATGACCTGTGATACTTGTGGTCTTTCTCCACTCCCTCCTCATCTGGGAGCTCTCCTCACGCTGGCCCTCGTGACTGTCAGTTCCTAGCTGATGTGGCAGTGGCCCTTCCCTCCTAAATGTGCCTGGAAGTCCCAGGTCAAGGGAGATGCTTCCCAGGGCAGGTGGAGGGCCCACCTGAGTGGAGGAGGGGACTGGGCAGGGGCAGGAAGGGTGGTCCAGGGGTGGCAAGAGGCATGGGGTGGAAGGAAGGGAGCCTACCTGACCTGGGGGCCAGGGGAGGCTCCTGAAGGGAAGGCTGGCCATGCGGGGTCTGGTGGCAGGTGCACATCCGTGTAGGCCCAAACCAGTGACAGTCGGAGTGGCCAAGGCAGCCCATATCCCCAGGGACAGCTCCTTCCACAGCCCACAGCTGGTCAGTGGCCAGGCTGGGATTCAGCCCCAGGGCTCAGGTCCTGCCTTAGGCTTCTGTGGCTTTCTTCTCACAGTGGGGGCCTTCCAGCTGTCCCCACACCCACCCGGGTTTGTCACAGTTGTTCAGGGACTCTGGGGTTCCCCTGCCCAGACCCTGCCTCTTCTGGGCATGCGGATCTCAGGTGGTGCTCCTGAGCTGTGCTCAGCCCCAGCTCCCCAGACACCACCAGATCCACCGTCTCGTTCAGACCTCAGTGACCACTTTCCTGTTCTGGGCACTAACACTGCGCTCTGCTGCGGCCAGCGCTGGGTCTGGCCACGCTCAGGGACCACCGTGCCCTGCAGCCGCCACCCCTGCTCCTGTGTCAACAGAATTGCTCTCCATGGTTTTGGCCCTGTCAGAGGCTGCTGCCCGAGATTTGCATTGTTCTGGGATGGATTTGTGGCGGCTGTGCAGCTCTGAGCCCAGGCTGCGGCCCCCGCCTGGGAACCGCTGTGCTGGCAGAGTGGCCAGTGCCCTGCATCCCAGGGCCGGTCCCACACCCCCACGTCCCCCAGCTCAACACTGGATCCAACGGTGGCCTCTCTCTCTCTCCTCTTTTCTTCTGTTCACATCCTGATTCATCATCTGTTTATTAAACATGTGGATTTTTTGATTTGCAGTTTTTTGGGCTGCGAAGGCCTGATCCCACCAGCTGTTTACAATCTATCATCTTGCACAAACAGCCTCCGCGTGGTTGTTATGCTGGCCTATGCCTGGGAAAGAGAATCTGGGTATCCAAATATTGGACTTTCAGCTTAATAAACGAGTGTAGCTCTCAGCATTCACCGCCCCAGATTGACAGCAAATTTGCATATTTTCCTTGTTTGCTTCGCTGCTCAAGGTTGATACCATCGTCACTATGTCATTCTAAGTAGATGGCCCCTGGGAAACAGAACCAATTGCTGTTACCTTGGCATTAAATTAGAGGAGCCAGGCACAGGCTTCTGGGGTGACGGAGACCCCAGGCTCCGAGGCTGCACAGCAGGGACCAGCATCCCCCAGGCCTCGGGGCGTTGCTCCACCGTGGTTGGCACAGCCGGTAAGGCTCCTTTCCTCAGTTACCGTCCTCCTAGAACACAGTCTTTTCCCAATAGACACATGGGCAAAGGCCATAAGAGGATAGTTCAGAGTTATGAAAATCCAAATGGCTAATATACACATAGAAAAAAACTATCTCACCAGTAATCAAATAAATGCAGAGCAAAATGGTAAGACCGTGGCATTTTGGCCTGCCTGATGGCTGTCCCCTGTACAAAGCAGGGTGTGGCAACCGAGACTCGGTGGCACTGGTTTCCAGGAAGGAGCCTGTAGTGTCCTGCAGAAAGTTCACACCTTTCGACCTATTTGTTCCACCCTCCATAGGTGAGTCCAGAGGACAGGGAGTGGCAAAGCATAATGCACAAACATGTTCCCACAGCTGTTTGTAGTCAGGAAAAATAAGACACATTTAAATAAGTTCCTCAGTGCCTCACAGAATAATTATAACTGCTGAGAGGACGAATGATGGAGTACTATGTGGCACATAAGCTTCACGTGGAGGACGAGTCTGAAGATCAGGGGAATGTCTGTGACGATGTCGGGGGAAAGCGTGGTGGGAAAGCTTGTCAGTGGTTCTGGGGGACGGGTGGGGAGGGTGACTGCCATGGGGAAGGAAGCTCCCAAATGTTGATGGGGTGGTGGTAGAGCTGGACACAGTCGTCAAGACTCACCAAACTACACTCAAGATCTGTGCTTGTCTTGATGTGAATTATGCCTTCGTAAAGTTGATTAAAATGTGTGATGTGAAATTATATATACATACCTTTTCCCTCACATTAAAATACATAGGAAAGAAGGAATATGCTAAAGTATCATTAATAGTTCTTTGGGGATAATGGGATTTGGGAAGTTGGACAATTTCCTCATCACACCTTGTTTTCCACAATAGTTATTGCACAGTGCCGAATGGTGCCCCCCAAAAGACACGTGCTTGTCCTAGTCTCTGAACTCGAACGTGACCATATTTAGGAAAAGGGTCTTTGCAGATGTAATTGAAGATTTTAAGATGAGATCATCTGGGATTACTCGATTGGGCCCTCATCCAATGACAAGTGTCCTTGCAGGAGACGGAAGACACACTGGAGGGGTGGCCGTGGGATGATCAAGGCAGAGACTGGGGTGATGCAGCCACAGCTGAGGAGCACGTGGAGCCACCAAGATCTGGGAGAGACAAGGACGGGTTCTCCTCTAGAGCCTCCAGGGGAGCACAGTTCTGCTGACACCCTGATTTTGGACTTCCAGCCTCCAGGACTGAAAGAGAACAAATTTCTGATGCCTTAAGCCCCTAGTTTGTGGTCATTTTTTATGGCATGTAAGACCTATAACCAGAAAACAAAATGTGCAATTAAAAAAGAAAAAGGTAGAAAAATATACAAATAACCTACACCATGTTCCAGGGATAAGGGCGTGTGATATGATGAGGCCACAGCTCCGCTGAGAGGGGTGGCTGCCTCCCCCCTCCACTGGCCAAGGTGGTCCCTCCTTTTGTTATCTGCTTCTCTTTCTAACCTCTATTGTCTCTTGCTCTCTCCTTCTCTTTTTCCTTCTTTTGTCTTTCTTCTCTTAACTGATTAGTATACAGAATAAAATTTAGTTTTAACAGCACATTAAAAGGATCATGGCCGGGCGCGGTGGCTCACGCCTGTTATCCTAGCTCTCTGGGAGGTTGAATTGAGCGGATTGTTTGAGCTCAGAAGTTTGAGACCAGCCTGAGCAAGAGCGAGACCCCGTCTCTACTAAAAATAGAAAGAAATTAATTGAACAACTAAAAATATATAGAAAAAAAAATTAGCCGGGCATGGTGGCGCATGCCTGTAGTCCCAGCTACTCGGAAGGCTGAGGCAGGAGGATCGCTTGAGCCCAGGAGTCTGAGGTTGCTGTGAGCTAGGCTGACGCCACGGCACTCACTCTAGCCTGGGCAAAAGAGTGAGACTCTGTCTCAAAAAAAAAAAAAAAAAAGGATCATGCACCATGATCACATGGGATTTTACACTGGGATGCAAGGATGGTTCAACAAATACAAATCGATAAATATGATACCTTACCTTAACAGAAGGAAGGACAAAATGAAATGACCATCTC
>CAUYSK010071119.1:0-10710 GCA_963575035.1 Avahi laniger
GAAAATATTCATGAGCTATATATCCGATAAAGGGCTTATAACAAGAATCTACAAAGAACTCAAGCAAATCAGCAAGAAAAAAACAAACAACCCCATTAAAAAGTGGGCAAAAGACACGATCAGAACATTTTCAAAAGAAGATAGACAAATGGCCAATAAACATGAAAAAATGTTCAATGTCACTAATCATCAGGGAAATACAAATTAAAACCACAATGAGATATCACCTTACCCCAGTTAAAATGGCTTTTATTAAAAAGTCCCAAAACAATAGATGCTGGCGTGAATGCAGAGAGGAAGGAACCTTTATACACTGTTGGTGGGACTGCAAATTAGTACAACCCCTATGGAAAACAGCATGGAGATTCCTCAAAGATCTAAAAGCAGACCTATGGCCAGGCGTGGTGGTTCATGCCTGTAATCCCAGCACTCCGGGAGGCTGAGGGAGGAGGATTGCTCAAGCTCAGGAGTTCAAGACCAGCCTGAGCAAGAGTGAGACCCTGTCTCTACTAAAAATAGAAAAAAATAGCTAGGTGTGGTGGCACATGCCTGTAGTCCCAGCTACATGGGAGACTGAGGCAGGAAGATCACGTGAATCCAGGAGTTTGAGGTTGCTATGAGCTAGGTGGATGCCATGGCATTCTAGCCCAGGTGACAGAGCAAGACTCTGTCTCAAAAATAAATAAATAAATAAAAGTAGACCTACCATTCGATCCAGCAATCCCACTACTGAATATTTACCCAAAGGAAAGAAAGTCACTTTATCAAAAAGACACCTGCACTCTAGTGTTTATTGCAGCACAATTCACAATTGCAAAGATGTGTAATCAACCCAAGTGCCCATCAATTTATGAGTGGATTAATAAAATGTGGTATATGGTAATACCATGAAATACTGCTCAGCCATGAAGAAAGATGACTTAATGCCTTTTGCAGCAATATGAATGGAACTGGATACCACTGTCCTAAGTGAGGCATATAAAGAATGGAAAAACAAACACTACATGTACTCACTATTAAATTAGAACTAATCAATGAGCACGTATGTGCATGGAGGGAAATATAACTCAATGGAAACCAAGCAGGGAGGAGGAAAGGATGGGCGAAAACCTACGTAACAGGTACAACAAATACTACCTCTGCGATGGGCATACTTATAACCCTGAATCAAGCATTACAAAAGCAATCCATGTAACCAAAAACACCTGTACCCCCATAAAACTTTGAAATAAAAAAAAAAGAAATGAAGAAGAACAAGTAAATAAAAGAGCAAGGTCTTTTTTGTTTGTGTGTGTGTGTGTGTGTTTGTCTATGCATATTTTAAAAAATAGTTCAGGAATGTATAAATTCAGAGCCAACATTCCAAAATGGGTATTCCAAAGAAGTAATTAAAGAAATATTAGTTTAGTAAATATCTCTTTCTAATATAAAGTAGTTTTCCTATTCTATAACATTTAAAATTTTATTTAATTATATCTAAGGCTTTGAAATTGGGTTTACTAATTTAGCTTGTCATGTTTTGGTTTGTTTTTAATTTATTTACTTTGTATGTTCCACTGTCTAAACTTTCTAGTACTTAAGTTAACCTAAGTTAACTGATTCCTAAAATATGCTAAATTGGAATTTCAGTCTCTAATGTACTATTGTTTTGGTATTATTGCTTGCAGTTTGATAAAATCAGTTAAGTTTACATCAGAGTGAAAGAATTTTATCAGAAAACCAATTTTCGATAAATAGAATTCACCTCACAGTGTTGATCAAGACAGAACATTTAAGAGAACAGAACAGTATTTATCAGGAAACTGATGTTCTAATCACAAAACAAACAAAAGGTTTATATTTGCCACAGATACCATTCAATACAAAGTTTTGAGAAGAAAATAACTCAAGGATCACAAAGAAATTCTAACTTCATTATGGTTTTCTCAGCATAATGATTTACTGTGTGATACACACATTCAGCTAAATTTATTTAGAATTCCATATTTTGCCAAAGTAATGGAATTATATTTGATCCAGCTATCCATATTTTTAGGGAACTTTTTCACATGTATCCAAAGTGCTGCTTGATACTTTATATCTCATATAAATAAATATAATAGAAATTACAATAGCTTAATAGCCACATAGTACAAAAAGATGCAGTACCTGATATGAAAAAAACAGTTCTACTCCTGACCCTGCCACTAACTCAATTTGAAATATTTGCCACTCTAAGTCTCAGGTTACAATCTACAGAATGAGATGACTTATTAGAAAATCTCTAAAGTAATCACGGTTGACTCTAAAAGTATAAGATTATATATTTTACACACACACACACACACACACACAAGAATTAAAAGAAATGACCAAAATATTAGGAGTACAGTCTAAAGTTTCAGTGTATTTTTTAAGATTTCAATTATAATATCAAAAATTCTAGTTGTCAGGTAGAAGTGAACTTTTTAATGCCCCAGGAGGGAGTATAATACTGTGAGTAAAAGAGAATATCTCTGGAATTTGATCGGAGTTAGAATTGTCCATGTACTAGCTAGTATAATCAAGATTTTGTCAATATTAGGTCATAGAGTTGCTACATTGCATAATGAGTTAATATATGCCGAGGACATTAAACTACACCTGGCACACAATAACATCAATAATTGCTATCTGTGGTATTATTATTTTTATCAACATTATAATAAACAAAAGCTTCAAAAAGCCCTTTCAGAATTATACATTTTTAAGAGGTTTCATTCATTCTCACACCTGGCAGAGATTACAACTTTCCTAACCACACAGCAGAGGTTACCTTCTGATCTTAAAATCAGAAGTAAAAATACTGTTTCCTTATTTATAGCAACTGAAATAAGGACACGTGTTAATCTTGTTATGTGGAATGTGGCTCTCCTGATTAACAAGCTTGTTTTTCAATATCATTTTTAGAACATTTCTATTATTTTTTCACATTTTAAAAGTATTTGGTAGCTCTAAGAAAACTGCACAAAATATTTAAATATACGCAGTTTCACATACCAAAAATCTGAATGATTCAACATATTTAATATTTGTGCAATTTTCTGTATTTTTATTATATGTCAATAAAAATTTTGTTCAAAAACACTTCTTTTCTTAGAAAAATGCAATATAAACTGAACATTAATAGAAATAGTAAAGCTGTATTGGAAAGCTGGTATAGCAGTAGGAGGTAGAGAAGTTTACTTCTTTCATATAACAAAAAGTTGAGTTTTATACATGTTAATACTCAAGTGAAAATGTCAGTGGTGGCGAAATTTGCATGTCATTACCTCAGCCTTCAAATGGTAAAATCTCTGGAGAGTTACATATTTCAAATGCTTTGTTGCAGGCCTGTATTCTATTTTGGGATATCATAGGCCCATTCCCTTTTCTTAGGTATATGCTTCTCATTTTCATGATAAAGAGTTATGCAAAAATGCTCATATAAAAAAATAGAATGGATATAGGTATAACGTGGTACAAATGTGAATATATTTAGCCTTGGTTCTGAGTAATTTCAGTACATACACTAAATAAAAGGCTTTCTCATAAAAAACTTGTACGTGTGTTTTGAACTATACAGTCTCATAGAGATTTATCCAAGTGTGTTGAAGAAAAATATCTTGTCAATGTAAGTTATAAATATATTTCCCTACATAATATTTGACAGCTATATTTTATGATATATAAATATTATATTTAAATATTATGATATATAAATACATACATACACAAACATATACTCTTATAATTACCTATATGTTTAAAAGAAGAAAATCATAAGGCATAAGTCTTGAAATTATGGTTGTATTATTTAATATTGGTAAAAATATGAGATATAAATTATATTTTACTTCACTCTTAAAGAATTTTCATATAGGTCAGTTCACTATGATCATAGAAAAAAAATTTTCTTCTTCATAAAATACATATTAAATCATTAGTTCTATGCTACAGGTACTTTATAGGTTAATTCTTTTTAAAAGAATAGAAAATGTAAATGCTTATTGATAAAGGTCTGAATTTAAGTCAAGTTGTATAAATAACAATAACATATTTGTTTATCTAGTTCCTTTAGTTTTGTTGTAATATGTTTATCAATTCAAATCAGATTACTTTTTTTCCTAACCAATATGTCTGTGTAATATTGATTTTTTTCTTACCCAGTTCAGCAAGCATTGTAGTATTTAGGTCCAGAAATTCATGGAGTAGCTAAACATAATTTAAATTTGTGCTTTATACACACACACACACACACACACACACACACACACACACACACTAGTGAGTTAATATTATAACACTTTTCTATAGCAATGCTGTGTTTAAAATGACTATTGGGGGAAAAACAAATTTATATGGTAAATTTACTATACCAAGGATAACTCTAAAGAGGACATAGAAAGCGCATGGTCAGATAAAGTTCTTCTAGGACACATACTAACAATTTGGCCTTGGTCATGTAGGCAGTGTTCTCAGTATCAGTTTTGTCACTGATTACCCATGTGCCTTGATACTTAAAAGCCAAGTTTCTTCAACAATAAAGTAGAAATGAAATTGATGCTTTTCAATGTTACAGAGATTACAGAATTGTAATAAAATACTAAGCTCAATACTAAGTATTTATCAAAAATCACAACCTTTATTTTTGTGTTGAGAACCTCTAAAGATGTACACTATGAATAGTATATAAACAGCATTCATTAGTAAGTATTTAAAGAAGTACCATGGGGCCAGGAATGATGGCTCACACCTATAGTCTCACCTACTTGGGAGGCTGGGGTTGGAGGGTCACCTGAGCCCAGGAGTTTCAGGTTGCAGTGAGCTATGATGACACCACTGCACTCTAGCCCAGATGACAGAGCAAGATCCTCTCTCAAAAAAAAAAAAAAAAAATACCATGTATCAATAATAGAGCTAATAGTCTGTAGGGAAAAAGAGGCAATAAAAGGTAAAAAAGCTGATAATTATATACTTTGAGCAAATTATAAGTGCTATGAATGTAATAAGTGAGGCGCCCTGATGGACACCAATTGGGCAGAGTAGGGAACATCCTTATATTATCATGAAGACTTTTCTAAAGTGTTGATATTGGAACTGGCATAGAGAGAGCTAGTCATACAAAAAGTATGACAATATGTTGCCAAGGAAAGGGAGAAATTGAAATCCTGTTTACTGTTGGAGGGAATGTAAAATGATACAGCCACTATAAAAAAAATTACAGTCATTTCTCAAAAAATTAAAAGTAGAATTATCATGTAATTCAGCAATTTCTCTTCTGGGTATATATTCTGAAGAATTGTAAGCAGGGTCTCAAAGAAATATTTTATACCCATGTTCACAATAGCATTATTTACAATGGCCAAAAGGTGAAAGCAACCCAAGTATTCATGGTTGGGTGAATGAGTAAACACAATATGGTATACACATAAAGTGAAATATTTTTTAAAGAAGGAAATTCGGACATGCTACAACATGGAAGAACCTTGAGGACATTATGCTTAATGAAATAAGCCAGTCACAAAAAGACAAATACTGTCTGATTCCATTTATATGTGGTACCTAGAGTAGTCAAACTCACAGAAACAGAAAATAGAATAGTGGTTGCCAGGGGCAGGATGAGGAGTAAATGAGGAGTTATTCAATGGACATAGAATTTCAGTTTTGCTAGATAAAGTTTTGGAGATCTGTTGCATAGCAACCTGAATATAGTTAACACTACTGAACAGTACACTTGAAAATGGTTAAGATGCTAAATATTATATGTATTTTAACACAGTTGAAAATATTTTTCAAAATAAAAAAATTTAAAAAGCATGATGATAATATTTAAGACAAAAGGAGTAGCATTTGTGAACATCCAGAAGGAGGGGAACAAAACAAAACAACTTGGTGCTTTCTCAAAACTAGAAAACCAGAGTTTAAGTAGCCTCAATCACAAAAGATCATACCAGGTCTTGTAGGACATTATCAAGAATTTTGATGGCTGGGTGTGGTGGCTCACACCTGTAATCCTAGCACTCTGGGAGGCCAAGGTGGGAGGATCAAATGAAGTCAGGAGTTGGAGACCAGCCTGAGCAAGAGCGAGATTCTGTCTCTACCAAAAATAGAAAGAATTAGCCAGGCCACGGGTGGCACACACCTGTAGTCCCAGCTACTCAGGAGGCTGAAGCAGGAGGATCACTTGAGCTCAGGAGTTTGAGGTTGTAGTGAGCTGTGATGATGTCACCACACTCTACCCAGGGTGACAGAATGACACTCTGACTCAAAAAAAATAAATAAAAGAATTGAAGAGCTCAGGATCAATCAACCCCTTAAGAAGGCACCATTTGATTCTTACTCAGACTCTGACCAATATACAAATCCACAATAGAACTAAAAAATGGGTCTCTCTTTTTATTGAATATCCAATATTAAATGTCAAGAGCAGTACTGCAGAAAATATGTCATGAGTTCAAAGAAAGAAAAAAATTTCCATTGGCTAAATTTATAGGGACAATAGGGTCTTTAAAATAGAAGTAGGAGACAAAAACATCATGGCTCAGCTCCACCAGCATCCCTCACTCTCTATCGAGGGCAAGACCTGGAAATAAGATATTCGTAAAGACGAATCGGATTTGGGAGTAAGGAAGGAAAAAGCATGGATAGGATTAGAGGAGGGAGTGAGCAAAAGAGATTGATATTACACACCAATAAGGCAGGAGGCAGAATCTGCGGGAAAATTTAGTTAGGATATTATGCAGACTTTTAAGACAAAGTATGTTTAATTTTCATTTTTACATTGTTTGCATTGCTGCTTGGCAAATGCTCTCCAGCTTCATGAAACTTCAGTTAATCTGCCTCACATAAAACGTCTCGTGTAAGTATTTTGGAGAATAAAAATCAAGGATCAGGTTGGGTTTTTTGTCTGGGTCAATTCTGTACTAAGAAAATTTAACAGCCAGATGAATGAGATATGCTTGGAAAGGGGAGTGTGTCAAAAGCTGAAACTTCAAACCCCTCAGGGGGTTATAGCATTTCTAGGAAAAACATCTGATTACTCACATCACCTGGGTGAGGGTACCTGAACCAACCTAAATCTTAAAGGGCAAGGTGACCTAAGATGATACCTGAGTTTAAAATAGACGAATAAAACTCAAATTCTCCATATTCTTCAGTACTTCCTGAATTTCTCTTCTTGCATTGTCTTCTGGACCTCAACAGAACATGCGTGTTTAGTTCACTGGCATATACTCATGAAATTTGCTCCATAAACATTTGTTCAATAAATAATTGAATACCAATACCAGATTTATTACCAAATAATGCCACTTTCTTCATGATCTCTTAAACTGAAAAACTTTTTTTAAACAAAATTTGCAGCCATCCACAACCTTCCCCACTTCAAGATCACACACTGGGGAAGGAGAAGCTGCTTATTATTCTCATGAGATTGTGTAACTTCAGCTACTCTCCACCTCAAAAGTTGTTCGGGTGTCCTATCCTTCTGGTTTATGCAGATTTATCTTCTCCTCCTTAACCCGACTTTTGTTTCATAAACAATCAGTTGTCTCAAGTCATCTTCTAGTTTCTCCTTCTTATTGTGCTTTCCCCCATGTTCCATAAGAACATGCTTGACTTCCTACAAGCATTAGTTAAATAAATAATATACAAAATGTCTCTCGATTTTGTTCATCTTTTCAGCTATATGCCTGATCTGGCCCTGTATGATAAAATATCTTGATAGAAAAAAATCTAAAAATCAGCATCTAAATAACTTATAAATAGTTCTTATGCTTTATATGTCATTAATGGCTTCTACCAGGCTAGAAAAATCTACAGGAACATTCCAAATATTCTCCTAAGAGATAATTTATGTACTTTGACAATTTAACTAGGTACATGTACTTAAAAGAGAATCTATTACATAACTGTGCAACTCTGCTAGTCTTTAATTCAGTCCAACTGGACCATCTTTAACAAAAGACATTATCACTTAACATTACAGAACCAGTGTAAGCTTAGGCATGATGGGCACTTTAGTTTTCTCATATAAATCATAAATACCTAATTTATAAGATTTTAAATAAAGTTATGGGTGCAAATCACTTACAAAAATTATATTCAAGAAATATTTTGGTTAATGGGTTGATTCTATTTGTCTGTATTTCTCGATTATTATAATACATGACATAAGCCTCTGAGTATTGCCTTTTCCTTTTCACAACCACTTAAGACATTTTTTAAAAAGCCATATTTTAGATTTATAATTAGTTTTAAAAGCCTGAAACCTAAGGATAGATGATAATTTTCAGAACACTAAAGTTTGGGAGCCTTTACAAGAGCATTTTTCATATGTCTAGCTTCCAAACTGCAGTAGAGAAGTTCTGATATATTCATGTTGAAGGAAAAGATTAAATTAAGCAGTTTAAGATGACTGAGTTCTGTAGAACAGGTTAATGCTAAAGATAGTGATGATTTCTAGTTTGAAAGCAACAGGACACAGAGATAGAAATCATTGTATGCCAGGGCTTCATATCTGGGTCTCTCAGCTGCAGCACTTTGCCAGTCTTCCCTCTAGTGGCTGCCATGACAATTACATTATTGGTGTAGCTAGAAGAACAGTTTTATAGGAGGTATAACTACACGCTAGTTTTCTGGAGCCAAGGATGTGATCTGAACCTATATTATTTTAGGAGCAGAGCATTAATGCACTTGGACTAAAACAACTGCTATAACCAATGTAGAACATTAGAGAAGAAGGTTAGAATTATTTTTAATTGATTGCAATATACATTTCACAAGAAAAGAAATGAGATGTTTAAGAACCGAAGTGTATTTGTCAGTTACACATAACATCATTATTCATCTTCCTATCATTTTACCCCCAGTATTTAAAATTTTTCAAACTATGTAACCTCAAACAAGCCAAGCTAAAAATTAATGTGTGGCTAATATACATATTAGATAAAAATGTAACATGATCCTTTCCTTACTTATTAGAAATTCAAGGGGTTTTCGGGGGATGTTGGGGTTTTGTGTGTGTGTGTGTGTGTTTTCTGAGACAGAGTCTGGCTCTATCACCTTGGCTAGAGTGCAGTGCCGTCATCTTAGCTCACTGCAACCTCAAACTCCTGGGCTCAAAGAATCCTCCTGCCTCAGCCTCCTGGGTATATGAGACTACAGGCGCATGCCACCACACTCAACACTAAGTTTTCTATTTTTGGTAGAGACGGGGATCTTGTTCTTGCTCAGGCTAGTCTAGAACTCCTGACTTTAAGTGATCCTCCTCCCACCTTGGCTTCCCAGAGTGCTAAGATTACAGGCGTAAGCCACTGTGCCAGGCCTTAAGTTTTAAAATTATCAATTATTTTGTTTTCTTCAACTTAGTATTTTTAAATACATAGAAAATCATAGTCGGAGAACAATTTATATATAAAAGGTCAAAAAATCTTTCCGTGTAAAATTAAAAATCATGTGCTATATCAAACCTCAGAATATTGGAAATAATTATATACAAAAATGGGTAAACCCTGTCTGTTATACTTTTATGTGATTGTAGCATACATGCTTCTACCCACAGGGAGCAATTAAAAAGTGTCAAAAATCATGAAGTTCAAGATAATTGTAATGCTAGAATGATTCTGTATTCAAATACATTTTAAAGTATTGATTTCTTGAAGTACAAATATGGATTTGTGAAATGTTCATTATCTGTACAAGTGATTCCTTTTGCTGATTTTAACAAACACACTTTCTTTGTAAACAAAAAAGAAAATTAAGAAAAATTAATAAAGTAGTTATTCTCTCCTTTGAGAATCGTTGATAGTTTAATACATACTTTTCCACAAATATATATCATGGACATACACACACACACACACACACACACACACACACACACACACATGCAAATATATGTTATTTTATAAGATGACATTCACCAATTTTCCACTTAATATATAATAAGTATTTTTGTGTTTTTAAATATTCTTTGAAATTGTGGTTTATATTCTGCTGTAGAATGTGGCCAAAAAGAAAAAAGAAAAACAAAAAAATAAAAAAGAAATTGTGGTTTATAATGATTGCATATGATCTTATCACATATGATCTTATCACATCTGTTAGACATGGAATTTTCCTAATTCTTCACAAAAATCCCCCAATAAAACTTTGTATCACATGGCACCAAAAACATAGTCCATTAAAAATGATAAATTGGACTTCATCAAAATTAAAACCTTTTCTTTGTGGACAGACACTGCTAATAGAATAAAACAGGTAAGCCAAACATTGGGAGAAAATATTTGTGAATCACATATCTGAATATCTAGAACATATGAAACCTCTTAAAATCAACAATAAGAAAACAAATAACCCATCAAAACAAAGGGTAAAACATATGAGTAGATACATTACCAAGAGGAGATGAGGGCATCAGATAAGACTATGAAAGTATGTCCAACACTATTAACCACTGGGCAAATGAAAACAATGAAAATTAAAACCACTGTGAGCTACCACTACACACTTATTAAATGGCTAAACAAACAAATGAAAAAACAAAAAGTATTCTGACAATTTCAAGTGATAATAAAGATGTGAGTAGTGGATCTCTCATATATTGCTAGTGGGAATACAAAATGGTGCAGCTATTCTGGATAACAGTTTGGCAGTTTCTTAAAAATTAATCCTTTGCCCATTTGTTGATGGGGTTGTTTGATTTTTTCT
>CAUYSK010071120.1:0-20962 GCA_963575035.1 Avahi laniger
AATGAGGCAAGAATTATTTCCTCTCCTTTTTTTTTGAGACAGAGTCTTGCTCTGTTGCCCTGGGTAGAGCACAGTGGCGTCAGCCTAGCTCTCAGCAACCTCCAACTCCTGGGCTCAAGCGATCCTCCTGCCTCAGCCTCCCGAGTAGCTGGGACTACAGGTGTGCACCACCATGCCCGGCTAATGTTTTCTATTTTTAGTAGAGACGGGGGTCTCACTCTTGCTCAGGCTGGTCTTAAACTCCTTAGCTCAAGGGATCCTTCTCTCTCAGCCTCCCAGAGTGCTGGGATTACAAGCATGAGCCACCGTGCCCACCTGGCCTATTCTCTCTTCTTCACAGAGGAGGAAACTCTGAGGTGGCTCAGGGAGGAAATGGTAGTGCTGGGATTCAAACCCAGGTCAAAGCCAAGAAGGCACTGCCTCACCAAGATCCTGGGCTGGCTGGCAAGGGGAGAGCAGACTCCAGCCCTGGCTCCAGCCAGCTTTTAAGTGCTGGTTGGTGTGGGCGCGTGCTCCTTGCTACAGACACATTCTAATTAGGCGAAAGAGCAGTGAGCATAATGTCTTTATGGAAACAGGGCTTTGGCTGAAGGAAGCGCAGACTTTTGTCTCACGGAGATGCTCTCCACTTGCTGCTCTTGGCCTGCAGCTCTCCCCTCTGGGGCTCCCCCGCCCCACCGGCTCCTTTCCAATGCTTGCTTTGCTGCGCTTCTCCACTCCAGGCTGCTCCGAGGGCGTGATGCTGTGGCCACTTACTCATCTCCCCTTACCCTGGACCAACCAGGACTGGAGCATTTGGACCTGGGCTTCAGTTGCAGCAGGAGGGATTCTGGCTGGATCCCAGGAAGTACTTCCACACAATCAGGGGTTGTGGGAGGGTGGCAGGTGGAGGTGGGAAGGGAGTTCTTAAGGCCCAGAGCCAGCAGGAGAGGACAGTGAAGGGGGTGTGAACGGGGAAGGTGGGCATATGCCCTCTGACCCTGTGCTAGGGACAGGATGTGGCTCAGGAGTTATCTCTGGCCCCTGAGTCCATGTGCTAGACGAGGAACCCCTCCACCGGTACCCCACAACCCATATTGACTGTGTTTCTGATGCTCTTTTAAATGGATTTCTGTCAGCCTCAGGGTTGGGGTAAGGTTCAGGGTCCTGGAGACGGTCCAGCAAAGAGACCGGAGACCCCAGCCCTGGGCCCCCACCCCCATTCTGGCAAAGGGATTTCAGGTTTTCTGAGCACAGCAGCCTCCTCCTCTGGCCGCCTGTTGGGGGCAGCCTTACCCCACGCACCCTCCGCACAGCCCGGTGGCGGCCAGTTATAGCAGGGTTGGGCGGGGGCTGCAGGAGGAAGAGGGGGAAGGGCTGGACCCCTCCTCTCTTCTCTGGCCCTGTGGGAGGGGCCGTGGGGGAAGATCGTGGCCTGAGGGTGCCCAGGGGTGCAGCGAGGGTGCGGGGTGTGTGGGTGGGCACCTGGGGATTCTGACAACCCTCAGGCTGCTGCAGGGGCGAGGTCCTCCCCCACATTCTGAAGCTCTCTAGTGCCAGGCTATGGCCACGCGAGGCCCCCTCGGCAGAGCCCTGTCCAGCCTGGGGTCACCTCGCTGTCCATCCACAGGGTGCCTGGTCACCAGTGCCCAGAAAGGCATGGGAGTGGGAGGGGATCTGGGTTCAGGAAGACAAGGCTGGGGTGCGGTGGAGGCCACAGGGAAGGGGGAATCAGAGACCTTGCTTGGGCTTTCTGACCCCCGGCTGCCGAATTAAATGAGCAGGCGAGGGAAGGGCTTGGCATGTGGTAGGTGCCCGCCCAGGGACAGCTCCCTCTGGCCACCTTGTCCAGACAGACAGACTCCCTCAAACCACAGCTCCAGAGCGGCAGCAAGGCCCGATGGCTAGAACACAGCGTGGAGCCAGAGGCCCGGGTACCAGCCTGGTGCGGCCCACACCTGCTGTGCATCCTCGGGCAATAGATTTAACCTCGGTCTGGCTCTGTGAAATGGAGTAATAACAGTTCCCACTTAGGGGGCGTCCTGAGGATCCGAGGAGTTAATATACATAAAGCGTTTAGAACAGTGCCCGCCGCCTGTGAGCACTCTGTAAGAGTGTGTGCTGTTGTCACCATTCACTGTCACATTCCCACACATCCGCACAACCCTGGGCTCCTTCCAAAGGTTTCCCCTAAGCGAGCTGCTGGAATTCCCCAGAGCAGCCTCAGAGACAGGCTCACCAGGAGTCCTACCCGTTTTACAGATGAGCACACAGAGGCTCAGAAGATGAAGCGAAGTGACTTGCTCAGGGTCATACCCTCCCTTTCTTTTCGAAGTGACCCTTAAGTCCTTTTCAGCATGTGCATGGACCTGAGAACCTCCCTGCTTGCTCCCAGCCTGGCACCTCCAGCAAGCCAGGCCCAGAGTGTCCACCAGACGCCAGCACTGGACCAGTGAGGATGGCTTCTCTCCCTCCAGGTGGGCTGGGCAGGGCGGTCAGTGCAGGGGGTTTGGTGAAACAAGGGAGGCAGGTTCAGGGTTCCCAGATAGGGAAGGGGACTGGGGACCTGGGTGGCTGGAACAAGGGGAGTGTGGGGAGAGCTGAGCCCGCAGGGCTGAGTAGGGAGTTTCAGTAGCTTCTAGGCTTCCCTCTAATGAGCATTTGCAGGTGTCTGGGTGCCCCAGGTAAGGACTTTCATCTGACTGCAGGTGAGACTTATCTCCCCCAGCAGAGAATCACTCAGTAATTGACCAGGATGTTTTGCCTTTGATGATGTCCCCTGGCAGTCTGAGTCCTGGCACGGGTGGGGAGGAGAGGGCACAGTCCCTCTCAGCTGAGCCTCTGGTCCTTTTGGCTTTGAGTCCTTTTGGGACTCAAACCCAAACAACAAGAGGGGTGCTGTGGGTGGAGGTGTGGTGTGGATGCCAGGGGGCATGAGGGCAGTGTGGAGCCCGCACTCCAGGGTCGGACGGACCTGATCTGAGTTCCGGCCCCGCCACTTAGTAGCTGTGTCACCATGGTCAGCTTAATCAACCCCTCTGATCTTCCATTCCCGCCTTGGAAAATGGGGCTAATGGTATCCACGTGACATGGTTACTGTGAAGAGTACACGTAATTAGCTGAGCACCCAACACCCCTGTAAGTGCCCAATTATTAAAAGATGTTCGCTTTACATCAGCTATGAGTGTGGTGCTCCCTGCGTACCCATGCGGGGCTCAGCTCCAGGTAGATTGTGCCCTTGTCCCCATGTCAGGGCTAGATCTGCAAAGGTTTGTGAGCCACCCTGCCTCAGGACTCCCACCCTGGGAAAGGGCAAACAATTCCTCTACCTAGTATTTATTGAAGACCTACTAGGTGCAGACACTGTGGGTGCCAAGCTTAATGAGACCCTATCCTGCTATCTCAGTCTCTGGGGCCACAAGTATATCACAAGGTGATGGGAATGAGAAAAGGGGTACATTTCTGTGGGCACTGAGTGGGGAGTGAGGAACCCTGGGGGTGATTGTTGGTGGCTTCACAGAGGAGGTGACATTTGCACTGTGCACTGGAGAATAAGGAAGATTTGGGGGCAGGGTGGGTGGAATGGCTTTCCTGCAAATGAAACAGCACCTGCAAAGGCTCGGAGGCAGAGAGTCTGGGTGGCTTCCTCCTCTTCCAAGAGCACTCAGGAGAGCTCCAACTGGACCAGAGGTACACGTCCCAGGCTGGGGGCACAGAGTAACGTGGGGCTGTTCAGGGAAGGCTTCTTATAAGAGGCAGTGGGAGGCCAGGATTGGCAAGATTGGCAACAGGACTGGGGAGCTTGGGAGGTGGAGCTTCTGCCTGGCAGAAGGAGGTTTATTTAAACAAAACAACGTGGAAGGTGGGGGTAGAGGGCAAGGCAAGACGGACTTGTGCTCTCCTTCTCCTCCTGTGTTGGGTCAGGAGTGAGGGCTAACAGGTGCCACCCACCCCTCACCTCTGGCTGGGGCTGTGGCCCTGGGGATGAGGGTGGACAAGATGCTAAGAGACACTCCTCCCAGGTTGTTCAGGGAAGTGAAGGACCAGCTTGTGGAGCTTGGAGGGCCTTTTAATTAGTTTTACAAGAGGCCTCCATATCCATGTGTTCCTCTTCACCAAGATTTCCCAGGGAAGGGGAGGGGGTAGACGGGAAAAGGGTGCAGCTCTCCAGAGAATTTCTCCAAATCCTCATCCCTGCAGCATTTGCTTGGGCTTGCTTTTTCCTCTTGCCTTTTGTCTCCCCCAGAACAGAGACCCTAGGACCAGAGCTGGGGAGGGAGCAGAGGGAAAGGCAGGGTGCCTGCCTGCAACTACGGATGTTGGATGTGTGTGTAAACATGTTGGAAACATATCATGCTCATGCATTGGTAGAATCAACATTGTTAAAGTGTCTACACTACCCAAAGTGATTTACAGATTCAATGCAATCCCGTTCAAAATACCAATGTCGTATTTCACAGATCTAGAAAAAATAACTCTATGCTTTGGGTGGAACTAGAAAAGAGCCCAAATAGCCAAAGAAATCGTAAGCAAAAGGAACAAATTGGAAGACATAACATTACCAGATTTCAAACTATACTACAAGACTATAGTAACTAAATCAGCATGGTATTGGCACAAAAATAGAGACATAGACCAATGAAACAGAACAGAAAACTCAGATACAAAGCCATCCACTTACAGCCACCTGATCTTTGACAAAACAGACAACAATCTACACTAGGGAAAAGAATTCCTATTCAATAAACGGTACTGAGAAAATTGGATAGCCACATGCAGAAAAATGAAACAGGATCCATATCTCCCACCACTTACAAAAATTAGTTCAAGATGGATAAAGGACTTCAATGTAAGGCCTGAAACCAAAGAATTCTGGAAGAAAATTTTGGAAAAACTCTTCTAGATATCCGCCTAAGCAAAGAATCTACGAAAAAGACCCCAATGGCAATCGCGGCAACCACAAAAGTAAATAAACAAGACTTGATTAAATTAAAAGCCTTTGCACAGCCAAGGAAATAATTAACAGAGCAAATAGACAACCTACAGAATGAGAGAAAATGTTTGCATGCTATACATCCGATAAAGGACTAATAACCAGAATCTATAAAGAACTCAAACAAATCAGCAAGAAAAAATCAAACAGCCCCATTAAAGAGTGGGCAAGAAGATAGACAAATGGCCAATAAATGTATGAAAAAATGTTAAATGTCACTAATCATCAGGGAAATTCAAATTAAAACCACAATGAGATTTCAGCTTAACCCAGTGAGAATGGCCTTCATTAAAAAATCCAAAAACAATAGATGCTGGCTGGATGCAGAGAAAAAGGAACACTTACACACTGTTGGTGGGATTGCAAATTAGTGCAACCTCTATGGAAAACCCTATGGAGATTCCTCAGAGAACATACCATTTGATCCAGCAATCCCACTACTGGGTATTTACCCAAAGGAAAAGAGGTCATTTTATCAAAAAGACACCTGCACTCAAATGTTTATTGCAGCACAATTCACAATTGCAAAGATGTAGAATCAACCCAAATACCCATCAATTCATGAGTGGATTAACAAAATGTGGTATATGTATACCGTGGAATACTACTCAGCCACGCAGAAGGATGACTCAATGTCTTTTGCAACAATTTGGTTGAAACTGGAGACCATTATCCTAAGTGAAGTATCTAAAGAATGGAAAAACAAACACCATAAGTACTCACTATTAAATTGGAACTAACGGATGAGCACGTATGTGCACAGAGGGAAGTAAAACTCAATGGAAATTAAGCAGGGAGGCGGGAGGAAGAAGGGACAGGCAAAAATCTACCTAATGGGTATAAAAAAAAGGGATGTTGGGTGGGAGGAAGCATGAGGTTGGGCTTACTAGCTTTGCCACTGACCAGCTGTACAAACCTGGGAACATCCATAAGCCTCTGAGACTCAGTATTAGAACCTGCAAAATGGGGAAGTAATGAAGTTGTTTTAGGGATGAAATAAGATGTGTATGAGGCAGTTAGCACAGGCTGGCAGAGTCTAGTCTTCAGCTTTGATATGAGCTGGCCCAGATGATGTCACGCTCGGAGAGAGGTGTCAGGTGAGGGGAGGTCTGTTAGCAGGTAGACGGGTTACCAGGTAAGGTCACTGGCCCTTGGGATATGTACCTTAGATTTAAAATCTGCAAAATGGGATTAACGATACTTCTTACTTCACAAGGTTGGGTGAAGATTAAATGAATTATAGGTAACAGTGTCTGGCTCACAGTGCTTAATAATATTAGCTATTATTAATTGATTTTTAAATTATTATTAGTTTACTATTAGGGCAGGGTCTCAGGCCCAAGAACTTGGTGGCAGGTATTGGAATGGGAGCCTAAAGTGGGACTTGGCCTCAGGAAGGAGGCAGGAGGCCACGGAAACCTTTGGTTGGAATCTGGGTCCAGGTCAAAGTTGTGACCCCTACATCAGGCAAAGGCCTGGGTGGTTTGTCCAGGCTGAGGATGCAGGATGGGTTGTCCAGTTTGAAGGGTGTAGGGCTGGTCTGTGGCTTACCACAACCTGCACCCCCACCCCTCAATCTCCTCTCAGCGCATTTTCCTGCTCACCTTGAGTTCCATCCAGAAGGGCCAGATCAAGGTGGCTGTGCCAGGAACACCTGCATCCCAGGTACCTCCACACTGAGCTCCTGCATGGTCAGGCTCAGAAAAGAGCAGGCCCAGCTCTGGGAGGGGAGGCAATGTCAGCGAGGTGGCCTCGCATCCCACTTGGGCCTCAGTGGCTTTTTCCCACCAAGGGCTGCGGGTTGGGACAGAGGCCCTGGTGGGGAGGGAGACAGCAGCCTCCAGGCCCTGCCAGGCGAGAGCCGAGGCTCCGATGGAGCCAGCGTGTGCTGTAAGGACCCTTCTTACCTCAAGGACCTGCTTGCATTCATTGCTTCATGGGAGAGTACGACTTTAGGTGGGGGGCAAATGCTTAGCTCTGTCTACAAATGGGGTTAGGTATTTAGAGTTGTGTCTGCTGGACCAGATGGAGGGGCAGGGGAAGCTAGGACGCTGGGGGACAGTGGGGTCTCTGAGAGAGAATTCAGCATGGGAGGCTGGAGAGGCTTGGTCTTGGGGTCTGGCCACTGCAGAATGCCTGAGGCCCAGAGGGGCAGTTGTTCTGGGAATGGTCGTGTGACTGGTCATCAAATCCCTGCTGATCCAATGACTTTGGTGGCCCAAGTGTCCCAGAGAGAAAAGACTCCATATGCAGACTGAATGGTTTGTTTCATCAACTCTCTATGCTTTGATGCCAGGCAACACTGCGACAAGTCTCCTCCTTCCAGCACTTGGACACAGCATGGATCGAGGGGGACTTCTCCTTCCTACCTTGCAGGGGGACGCCGAGTTCTCAGCACAGTAACTGCTGCAAAGTAGGTGCTCAGAAACACTCAGATAAAGCAATACTGCAATTTTTAAAAAGCTCATTTAGTGAATGATTTTTGCCTTGTCAATTTGCAGGGGTCTTGCGAGAACAAAGCCAGGTGTAGAGCAATCCAGTGAGTGGAAATCAAGACTGATTCAAGGTGAGATACCTCTTGGGCCTTCCAGAAGTGGCGGGGGGGATTTGCAAAGGATTGAATCCCCTGAGTAGGCAGGTGGGTGCTGGGAGCTTGTAATATTTGGGTGTCGTTAGTGCCATTCACACCCACAGGCTGGTGAAGAAAGGGCTGTATCAACATTTTCTGAATGAAGAAAAGGAGTGATTTGTCAACAGAAGAGATGGGGTGTAAGTTGGAGGGGACTGAAGTCATTTGGGACTGCTGATAAGGGCCGTACAACTTTAAGACTCACACGCTGACAACTCCTTTCTCTTTCCTGCTAGTCTTGCTGATGCAGTAGCCCAAACACGTTCATGTGGCTGTCGATATCTGGGGTGCATGGGCCCCCGACAGGGAGGGAATTGGCCAGCCTTCCAGAGGCCAGACTCTGAGAGTCGTCTCTGAGGGAGGCTTGGAAGTTCAGATACAGATAGGCCAGAGGGGGTTAAGTTATTTCCTCTCCTACTTTCTCATCTTCTCCTACCCAGTGCCCTCATGGTCTTCTCCCTCTCCGTCTCAGCAATATAAGATCAAAGACTGTAAATTATTCATTTGCAATTGAGTGGAACACATTTCAAAGTCAAGGCTGCTGGGCATCTCTTCTCAGAATTGCCAAGGGTGAAGGCTCACATTTTTGGGGATATGAGCTCCCTTAAGTCACGGCCCTAAGATCTGGAACCTGCTTTGCCTAAGCTCTGGCCTCCCACCAATCTGATTTCTTCCCTGCCCTATCCCTATCCGGATTCTACTTCCCCTCCCCAACCCTGACCCCAGATGAAGCCCAGGATCAGGGTTAGCATCCTCTGACCATGCACCTGTGGCTGTGGGGTCCAAGGCTCCTGTGGCCCAGGACTCCTGGGTTTCTGTCCCAGGCAGGACAGGGAACCTAGATGTTTGAGAAGAGTGCCTAACATGTGCCCAGCGCAGGACAACTAATAATGCTAACAGCCACTCCAACAATGCGTTTTGTGCTCTGTGTCAGGCATTCTTCTAAGCACTTTATATGTTATGTCCCTATCAATCCCTATGACCACCTGTGGGATAGGTACTATTCCTATTCTGATTTTACAGGTGAGGACTGAAGCTCAGAGAAGTCAAATGGCTTGTCCAAGGCCACACAGCCTACCAGTAGCTGAGCTGGGATTTGAACTGAAGCAGTGCACAGTGCGCCACTCTGCTAAAATATATGCTATGCTCTTTCATTTATCTTTACATAGACCCCATATACAGACGGGGAAATGTAATTTTTTTTTTTTAGAGGCGGAGTCTCACTCTGTCACCTAGGCTGGAGTGCACTGGCACGATCATAGCTCACCATAACCTCCAACTCCTAGGCTTCAGCCATCCTTCTGCCTTAGCCTACCCAGTAGCTGGGACTACAGGTGTGTGCCACCACATCTGGCTAATTAAAGACAGAAAAAAGCATTTTTTTTTTTTAGAGATAGGGTCTCACTATATTGCCCAGGCTGGTCTCAAATTCCTGGCCTCAAGCAGTCCTTCTGCCTTGGCTTCCCAAAGTGCCGAGATTACAGGGGTGAGCCACCATGGTCAGCCAAAGCAAGGTTTTGAGAAGATTAGTGCCTCACTCTAGGTCATTAGCTAGTGAGTGGCGGAGCCAGGATGTGAATGCCAGAAACTCTAACTTGGAAGTCTGTGATCTTTCTGTCACACCTCCCTGAGACCGATGGATGCTCTGGTGTTCTAGACATCCTTATGGCGGGAGGAATGGAAGCGACATAATCCAAGGCACGGGAACCTTAACCTGGGTGTGGCTGGTTGGGGCGGGGGCATCAGAGACCCCTGACTGGTGGATCCAGAGCCTTTGGAATTTCCCAAGAACGAGTTTCAGTGTATGTGTTTGTAATATGGCTTAGATCTAACACCATCGCCATTTAAAGATTCAGAAGAACTAACAAAGGAGAACAACATAACCCTGTGTTTTATCTGAGCCGTTGCTTACTATTGAGGGCTTATCTCCAAGTAACAGAATGATCATAACACACAAAACCCTGATTAGCTTTGTTGTAAGTTTCGTTCGCTTACAGCACGAAAAGTCTGTTCATGACTTAGGGTGCGGCTGTACGGCTGCTTGCTCCCAAACAAAAAACAGGAGTAGAGGGACTGTCAGGGCTCAGGAGCGTCAGATAGTAAGGTTGGTGCTTCAAGAGGATGTTAATCACGGAGACCGTTTGTGCAGCTCCTTCCACTGCGCAAAGCCACTCTGCCTGTGTCTTAATGACCACCGCAGCAACCTGATATTTTCTGCCCACGGGGCAGCGATCAGTAGTTTTGGCCGTTCATAGGGGCGGGGAGTGAGGGGAATAGGATGGAGAGAGTGTTGGTTTATACGAAAACTGCGTGCTGTGAGGGTTGGGCTGTGTGTGTTTCGTTTTTAAGGCCAATGAAGAAACACAAGCCTGTCTTGTGCCTGAACCTGGGGATACTAATCTGATTTAGGTCTTTATTTTTTATTATGTGCCAAGTGTTTATAGAGCCACCTTAGCAAGTAGGGAGCATTGCTGACCTCATTTACAGATGAGAAATTGAGGCTTGGAGAGGGGACCGGCGCTGGCTGGCGGAGGAAGGACCTTTCCTGCAAGACCGCCCTGCAGGAGAGCATCCCTCACGGCAGGAGGTGGGACCTCTGCTGGCCTCAGCTGTCCCATCCAGCTTCTTTGGGGCCCCGGGGGGAGCAAGTAGAACGGGCTCTGCAGGAGGAGGGCTGGCTTGTCTCAGACTACTATGTCCTCAAGCAAGTCCCTCAGTGTCTCTGAGCTGCACTTTCCTCCTCCCTAAAATGTCTGCTTGGTCCGTCTCACAGGACGACTGCGTTGTTCACAGACAGGAGGTACGATGAGCGGGGCAGAGGGACACCCCCCGCTCCCGGTCCCCAGAAGAGATAGGCCTGGGTAAGGTGAGGGGGTGCGTGGCCTGAGACCTGTGGCTCCCTCTGGTGGAAGTGCTCTCCCCTGCCCCTTCCCATGATGGGGTCTTTTAAAATTTTCAGTTGTCACCTTAAATGTCATCTTCTCAGAGAGATGTCCTCCCCTCCCTCCTCTGCTACACTGGCCTGAGCCCCACCTCTGTCAGCCCGGGGACCTTCCCTGGCACTTCTGTTTCATCCCAAAGACCGAGTCCTACCCAGGTATGAATTATTCAGGTAGAGGCTCAGGGCTCATTATGGGGACAAATATTCCAGCAAAAGTCATCTGGCAAGAGCGGAGAGAGAGAGAGGGATGGGGTGGCGTTTACTGTCAGGAAGTGATTTCCCGCGGCAGTTACATGCTCCCGCTGACGTGTACGTGGTGTGTGTGGTGTGTGTGTGCTGGGCAGGGCGATGCAGTTTGTCACGATCCCCCTCCCAGGGTCTCATCTAGCCTGTGTCACACCAGAGTCCCAGGTCTCAGCAGAGCCGCACTCCTCCCCTGCCACTTGGTGGGGGAGGCAGGAGGTTTCAGCTGCTCTGTGTCGATTGATGTTTTTGATTGAAAAACAAAAAAGGAAAAAGAAAAAGACTCAGCCCCTCAGTGAGGTTTCGTGAGCAATGGAGGGAGCGGCGGGTCGAGGGGAGCTGACTATGTAGGTGCATGGAAGCTCTCAGCCGGGATGGATGGCTTCCACAACCCTGCTGGGGGCCTCGACCCTGCCACCAGGCTCAGACAAGGCCCGGCCATTTCTCAAGTTTGTGGAGGAAGGGGACGGGCAGGTGAGGATGCGGGGGGGTGTGGGGGGAGGGAGGGGGCCCGTGGTGGGGAAGACTGGCGGGAGGAGCCTCTCTCCCCTGAAGCACACGCCCAGTGTGTCCCCACCCAGCGTGTCCCCACTCTGGGCCGCAGGACTCTCGGCTGGACAGATTCCCAGCTGGTCTCTGCCAGAACGCGCAGCCCCCAGCCGGTGCTTCTGTCTTTCTGCACCCGGGTTTTCCGCCTGTAGGACGAGGTGAGGCTCCGGAGATGGAGGGTGGCGATGGCTGCACAGCAGTGCGGAATATCCTTAATGCCGCCGATCTGTACAATTAAAAAGGGTGAAAATGGCAAATTTTATGTTATGCGTGTTTTACCACAATGAAAAAGAAACCTCTAAAAAAATCAGGTGAATCTGAAGTCTCCCTCCAGCCTTCGTGCTCTGGGGCTTGATGATCCTGGGTGCAGAGACGTGTGAGGGGACTCGTCACTGTTCCAGGGACAGCCCGTGTGCCGGGCTCAGTCCCTTTCCCTCTCTGATTCCACCTCCCTTGGTGGCAGAGAGGGGCTTCTCCAGACCTGGCCAGTTGCTCTCCGCGCTGCTTTCCACAGTGTCCCGCCATGCCCTGGCATGTGTCCCCTCTCCAGAGGAGGGAGCCCCCCACTCCGGTGACCCCACCATCACTCCTCCTCGGTGGCTCCCCTCAGGGCTGAGGGGGAACTGCGCTTGGCTGCTCACTGAGCCATTGAAAATTTCATGGATAATTCAGGAACACAAATCAAGCAGAAGGCCAGAAGCTCTGGATTTATGAAGAAAAATGAGTCAAACTTGGCAATTTATGAGCCCCTCAGAACAGCAGCATGTGGGGATAGGGAAGGGGTGGAGGGCTGGGGCACCTCTGGGGGAGGCCGAGGTCGGGATGGGGCTGCAGAGAGTGTAGGGCCTGGCCGTGGCACCCAGACCACTGGCTCTGTGGGAAGGTGTCTGCGCTGGACAAACGGGGCACACGGGCCTCAGAGAAAGGGGCCGCCCCACAAATCCTAGTCTGTCTCCCTGTGGACTCTGCCTTGGCTGGAGACTGAGGAGAAGGGAGGTAAGGGCAGAGGGAAGGGGCACATTCTCCAGGTTTTGGGGGCATCAGGCCAGAAATAGTGGCTTAGCTGGCCTTCTAGAACACGCTTCTGTGAGGCAAACACAGCCCTTCCTCAGGGGTGTGTGTATGTGTGTGAGAGAGAGAGAGAGAGAGAAAGAGAGAGAGAGAGAGAGAGAGAGAGAGAGAGAGAGATAAAGAGAGAGAAAAAGATCTTGTTGTCTAAGAGGTTTCTTCTTGAGGCTTTTCCAGTCTCCTGGGAGAAGAAACTGTCAGTCTGAGGGTAGTGAGATATTCCACATAAATCCAACCCCAGGAGCCCAGAGGGACATCCCAAAGGCCCTCCCCAAGGTCAAGGCCACACAGATTATGGGCCCAGTTGAGGTGGGGTGGGACTCCGACTGGCTTTGCCCCCATGGCTAACCAGTAGAGGTTGGTCCCTGCCGCCTCCCCACCATGGATCCTCCTGGGATAGTCCCACCTTCTGTCCATTGCCTCTGCCTGGGGTGGACTCCAAGAAGAGCATTCTCAGGTACATGATCTAACAGAAGTGGCTATGTCTGAAGATCAGAGATTGAGAGACCTGGGATGAGTTCCAAGTAGACATTGCTTGTCAGGGTGACACGGACCTCTTAGGGTCTCAGTTTTCTCATATGAAAAATGGGAATAGCATTCCCTTCAATCAGTCCTCCTGGCAGCTGATAAAGCTGTAGTATTGGTGTAGCATGAAATAAAATCATAAATGGATGTGTGCTTGGTGTCCTCTAAGGTGTTACGTGAAGGTGATGGAGTCTTCTGATAATTTTCCGTGGGCATCTACCACGATTGCCACTTCTTTCTGGGCTTTAGACTCCCCATGTCTGAAAGGAAGAGATTAGGCCAAGTCATCTCTCGGTCACCTTCCATTCTGAATAACATCTGATCCGAGGACTATCTCGGTATCTCAGTTCCTGATCAACATGTTCCCAGTTGAGGGTGAGGCTTCCATGGTCTAGGGTTTGGGGGCAGCAGCACTTTGTTCAGACAGCCTTTTAAAAAAAATGATTTTTATTAGGAGGCCTTTCTATTTCTTGACTTTTCCTCTCTTCGAGGGCCCTACTGAAGGTGGGGCTGAATGCATGCTTTCTACTGACTAAGTACAGACGGGAGGGGCTGTCCCTAGATTGAATTAGAGAGATTTCTCTGGAACTCAGGGCATTCGATACGAAACATTTCCCTTTTAAGAACTGAAGGAGGTAGAATGTCAAAGGGCTTAAAAATTCTTGGGGTAGGGGTCGGGGTGCACTATTGACTTGGAAATCATTACTTAGTCCACAAATAGTTATTGATCTCATATTATGTACCAAATGCTGTTCCAGGTACTTTTACATTCATTATTCCACTTGGTTCCATAATAACCGTGGAAGAAAGGCAGTTATTCTCTTTTGGCAGATGAGAACACTGAGGCTCAGAGAAATCAAGGAACTGATTGTCCAATGTCACACAGCTGCGGGTGGTGGAGATGGGACACAAACCCAGGCCTAACTAACCTCCGTGTTGTAGCTTCCCCTGCAAAGACATTTCTTATTCCAGACTAACTTCTGTGTCCATAAAAGTCACAATGTCACCTCACCATTGGTCTCCATTGGTTGCCTTTTCTCTTGAGTGTGGTCACATTTTCCTGTTTCATCCTAGGTCTAGTAATTTTGGATTGTATCCTGAACATTGTGAATGACATATTGGAGAGATTCTGGATTCTATTATATTCCTCTGAAGAGTGTTAAATTTTTTTTTTTAATTTGGTTAAACTCAAACTCTAAACTCTGTCTCCCCTCTGGTGGGCAGTGGCCAAAATCTCAGTTCGGTTATTTTAATCATAGCTGGGCTGTTTGGAGTGCATGTATGTTGAAGGATCAGCTAGAGATTTAGGCTGTTTATATGTAGAGGTTGGGGCTTAATCTCTGTGGCTCTCTGTTTTATAGGATTTCTCACATCACTTTCCAGCTGATGTGTTCACCCACATTGTCTCTGATCCTTCAAGGCTGCAGGTTTCCTATAAATTTAGCTACCGTATGTGACACTATGAACTGCCCTCAGGAGAAACGCTTTAAAAACATGAAATACACCCATTGCTGTTGTTCCAAGTGTCAATTTCTGCCTCTTTTTGTTTTTACCAGTGCCTTTAGGTAGCTTTAAAATATTTTATCTGGAGTTTATGGTTGTTATCTGAGGGAGGACAGGTCAAGTATGATCGTTATTGAAAGCCTTGTTTCGCTTTCCAACAGGCGGTTTCTCTATGGCTCCTGCCAGGCAGGGTCTGTCTTAAAGATATACTAAGCCCAGCAGAGTCTTTAGGAATCTGGTCTTCAACTCTTAATAGTAGGTATTTACACTAAGACAACGATGTATTGTAACTGGCTCTTGGAAGCGTTGTGCAACTGTGTCCGTGACAAACTTCTGGGCAGTGTTGCCTCCCATGTGTGTTCCCTTCAACGTCACCTTCCGTGGGAAGGAGATCTCTAGACTGCAGGGGGCATCCAGTCTCAGGTCACCCTCCCAGGTGCCCTCATGCACGGAGGTGGAGGGGTGGGCTTTGTCCCTCACTCAAGCACACCCTTGGCAAAATCTATACTGAGAGAAGAAGAGGTGTCAGGAGGGAGAAGTGTCGTTCACGTGTATGTCTCTTTAAACTCTGCCTTAGGGGGCTCGATCAGATGGCCACCACCTGTTCAGGTTCCCCCAGACACCTTCTGGAGCTGCGGTTGTGTGCCAAGGGCTGGGGAAAATTGGCTGTTCCCCAAAATTCCTATTCTCTTTCATTGGAGATATCAGAAAGGCCAGAGCACGTTGGCAAATTTTCTGTGCCTTTTTAAATGTTCCTGCTTTGTAGAGGGGTTGTTTTTCTCCCCGGTTCCTTTTAAAAAAATCTCTTGTGTGTCAGAGAGATGAAGCCAGAAGAGAAATGTCCCTTTGATGGCTGAGAATTATTGTTCTAAAGGCTTTATTTAAGCTGCCCTTAACGAAACTCAAACATCTGGCTTGTGGTGCCCGTGTGCCAACTTCCAGCTTGAAGGGAATGCATGGAGATGGCGCGCTCCCAGGCGGGGGGAGGAGGGCAAAGCCTGCTGTGGCCACCACCTGCACCGTGCCTCCTTCAGGGGGCTCTGTGGGCACAGGCAGAGGAAGAAAACCACTTTCCGGAGCTTGCCTTTAGGGTAGAGACGTTTCCTGGGGGCAGCGTATCCATGCTCATGTCTCGGGGCTTGACATCTGAACGAGAGTCAGGCCTTGAGCCTGAGAGAAGCTGGGCTGTGTGGAAAGGGAAGGAGGCTTGTGTTTATCCAGCACATATTCTGTGCCAGATATCTTCATAGCCATTGTCGGGCTCAATTATTGCAGCAACTCCATGAGGTAGGTATTAATACCGTTCATTCCAGATAAGACAGTTAAGGTTCTAACTTGCTCAGGTTTACCCCACTTAGCACGTGGGGAGTCAGGAGCCCATCTCAAGGCTGCTGTCCCTACACTCTGGGTTTCTTCCATTATGTCTGGCTGCCTCTTATAGGAGCCCTGAAACCTGGCTTCTCAGAGCCACATGCTGTCTTCCTCTTCCAAAATACATGTGGCTATTCTCTGGCTGGGAGAGGGAGGGGAACTCTCATTGCAAGTGACTTCTCTGATGATGCAAAGGCAACATGCGCTGTTTCAGGCTGGAATTCTGACCTAGCCAACGAAGAGCTGTGTGATGTTGGGCAAGTTACTTAACTTCTCTGAGCCTTAGATGTCTTAGGAGGAGATAAATCTACTCACTGGAAGAATCTCAGGAAGAAGTGATGTAAACACCCTTGGTTCTGTGCCTGGCCCAGAGGAGGTGCTTAGCAAGTGTTGGTCTTTCTCTTCCTCTCCAGCTATGAGAGGTTCAGGCTCCAGCCCCAGAACCAGGAGTCGAGATGCAGAGACCCAGAGGAAAGCAAGGGAGGCTGGGACATGGGCCAGGCACCCTGAGTGGCTCCAGCTGCATTAATCAATTGGTTAGAGGAGGCCGGTGTTCCGTCCCACGAGGGGACTGGGCGGGAGTGAGTCTCAATATGTGTCTCTTACCTTGCAGGCCTTCGACCCTGGAGGTCTTCTTTCTGGAAAGGTCCCTCGGAAACCATCACATCCAGCCTTCACATTTTACAGGCAGGGAAACTGAGGCCAGAGAAGGGATGGCCAAGGCTACATAGCAAATACGAGACAGAGGCGGAGCTTGGCCTTAGCCCTTCAGCCTCTGAAGCCGGCACTGGGAGGCAGGGCATGAACGCAGAGTGCACGGCCTGAAGGCACCGGGACTCTGTCTCCCCCAGAAACTGCACCTCTCCTGGGGCCCAGAGGGCCTTACCGGAAGCCGGCAAGGGGTGTAAGAATGCTGGAGTGGCTCCCGCCCCTGCTCGTGTGACTCTGATCCGTGAGCGTCTGTTCGCTGCTCCATCACTGCATGGGTGGAATCTGCCCGTTAGTGTTTCTCATCCAGGGTCTCAGCATTGCCAGGCAATTAGGATGTCCAAGATCCGAATCTCTTGCTGCTGCCTCTGAATGTACTCAGGCAAGCTTTCTCCCTTTTCGTGAGCCTCGGTGTTTCTGACTGTAAAGTGAAGGCAGGGGACCTGCCCTGGAGGTTCTCAGAGCGGTGCAGAAAACCTAGATGATGCTTTGGAGGCCCGAGACGATAGCGCAGATAAATACTGGGCATCCTACCAGGAGCTTTCATCTGATCTTTTTTCTTCCCTTTTTCCTGAACAACTGCCCTGCCCTGCCCGCCTTTCTTTCTCCCCTTCTCTCCTGGCATGTGTTGAGCATCTGAGAGGCATGGTACAGTGGCAAAAGTCAGGGCTGGGAGGTGGGACTAGCAATGGAATGACATGGGCAAGTAGGTTCGGAGAATTTCTTGAGGTACCCGGGAACTGGGGGCCACAGGCGAGAATGGAGAGAAATTGCAGAAAGGTGAAGGTGCTCATGAGATCAGAGCCAAGCCTCAGGAGAGCCGGAGGAGGGGAGTTTAGAAGGCCACTGGGTCCTCACTGTGCCGAGAGCCAGGCCGATCCTGGAGACACTCCAGCGGGGACTGGGAATTCTAGATCCTTTTCCACGAAACAAGACACCCAAGGGACCCATGTAGCAGTGGCTGCTGTAGGCCTTGCTGGCTCAGATCCTCTCTGGAGGTTGCAGGGTCTGTGCCTGAGCCTGGGGGAGGGGACGGGTCTTGGTGACCTTCGACAGGAGGCCTCGCTGTGGTCTAGATCCCAGGACAGCCTACCCCAGTGCGGCTGCCCATGGCTTCCTCAGTGTCTCGTCCCCTCTGCCTTTGGCAGTCTGTTCCCACTGGTAGGTAGGTTGGGGGAACTGCCTCTCCCGAAGGACTGTGATGTCTCAAAAGCAAGGACCATATCATATTCTCCTGGGTGTGTCCAGACCTGGCCCACCTGTGATTGATCAAAGCCAAGGCAGAGGCGTCGTGGAAGAGCAGAAAGGGTAAGGGTGTTCGCGTCCATCGCGTTTGAGTTAGAATCCCACTTGTGCCTCGTCCGCGCTGTGTGACTGGCGTAGGTCAGTTTCTCCTAGAGACAGATTCTGTGAGCTGAACGGGTGCACAGGAGGTTTACAGGGGTGTGTGAGGGAAGCAGGGTGGGGCGGAGGGAGAAGTTGATCACGGTGCCTTTGCAACAGAGGCCTCAGCCTATCCCACGGGGAGTTCGGGGATAGAATGGCACTTGAGCCTTGTCCCAGATTGAGGCGGGGGGCTGGGCCTTGTAGCCCCCACTGACCAGTCATTGGAGGTGGGCTTTCCAGGGAAGGGGCGTACACCTGGGCAAGGCAGCTTTTGGCCGAGGGCACCGCCCAGAGAGGGCTCAGCCCTGGCAGCTGGGGGAGTGGGTGCCTTGGATCTCAAGGGGGCCCCCCGGGCAGCACACCTCAGCATGTACCACCATGACCTTGAGTGAGGCGCTTAGCTTCAGGGAGCCTCGACTTCCACTTGTGAAATGGAGATCATTGATTTATTTGTTCAGCGCCTCTTTGAGGTGCTGGGGAATATGGCCACAAACAAAACAAAAGCCTCTACTTATGTGTTAGCTGGAAAAGAGAGATGACTGGAGTCAGAGGGTATAAGTTCTATGGAGAAAAATAAGACAGTGGGTGATAGGGGCTGCTTTATATTTTATATAAGGAGGGCAGAGCAGAAACCTGAAGGGAGTGAGCAAGTGAGCCGGGAGGCCATCTAGGTGAAGGTTTATCAACCTTGGCACTAAAGAGGTTCTGGATTAGATAATTTGTTGTGGTGGAGGTGGTGGAGCTGTCCTGTGAATTTTAGGATTTAGCAGCATGCCTGGTCTCTACCCCTTAGATGCCAGTAGCACCCTCTTCCCAGTTGTGACAACCAAGCATGTCAGATGTCCCTTGGGGTGTAACATTGCCCCTTGGTTGAGAAGCACTGGTCTGGGGGCAGATAATCCAGGTGGGGGAGACCACCGGAGCAAAGCCGCAGAGGCAAGAACCTGCCTGGTGTTCCACGGGACAGTGCGGACCCCGGCAGGCTGGGTGGAGTGAGTGTAGACGGTGGGAGAAGCGGGGCATGGAGAGACGGCAGACTGTAGGCCTTGGAGGTCATTGTTAGGGTTTTGGTTTTGACTCAAGTGAAAAGGAAGCCTTGGACGGTTTGAACAGAGAAATGATATGATCTGACTTATATTGAAAGAGAATTTCTCTGGCTTCTCCCTCACAATGGTGATCGAAGATTGAAGATGAGTTTTCTGGCACACGACAGGTGCTCACCAAAGGGCCTGTCATCCTCCAGAATGGAGTGTGGAGCACGCTCTCGGCTTGCATTTGAGGTCGTGGTGCAACCTGGCTGCCATCCCTTCAGCACGGGAGTTGTGTTTTTGTGACTCGGGCCTAGAAATGAGGACCCTGGAGTGTTAGAGGTGGAGAGGGCTTTTGAGATAGGGGAGCCCAAAGCATTTATTGTAGAGAGATAAAAAAACCCCAAAAAACTGAGCCCAGAGAGGTGAAGGGACTGGGACGGGCAGCCCCTGAGTCGGTGGCAGTGCCAGGGTTAACATCTGAGAGCTGCTCAAAGAGAAGCCTTTGATGGTGACCTAATTTGGGTCTCGTTATGTGAGTGTTTTTTTTTTTTAATTAAAAAGAGAGATAAAATTCAAAGACAAGAAGAATGTGCTCAAGGCTGGATGGGCTTTTGCACAAATAAAAGATTTGCCTGGAAAATTAGTCATAAAATAATAATAATCAAAAGATAGATTTGGCCCCGATCTTCCTAGGCAGGAAGCTGGGTTGCTGAGTCAGCACCCAGCGGTAGCTTCTTTCTGAAGTTGTGCAGCTCCCATTTTGTCTCAGCAGAACAGGTGGACGGAAGGATTGCGGAGAGACCCATTCGCTTCTGCCTCTGTGTTCTGGGCTCGGTAATATTTCTCTGTTGGGAGAGTCCCATTCTTATTAATAGATGAGGAAACAGAGGCAGGGATAACCTTGACTTTGACCCCATTGACTGGACGTCAGCATGGTGTGGACAGAGCCCAGGTGTGGGCTCAGAGATGTGAGCTCTATTAGGTCACCACTGTCTGATTTTGTCATGTTGATCAAGTCATGAAATGTTCTGGTGTCCCCAAGTCCTCATCTCTAAGCTGGAGACATTAGTTTTTCCCTCTTCCCGGGGTGATCTAAAGAGAAAAACACGGTGCCTTTCACAATTTCTCCACTTAGTGTTTTGCATCGAATGGGCACCTGATAGACATTTGTTGAGGGAAATGAATATTTACCGAGAAAAATGAGGTGGTGTATGGGAAATATTAAACTGGAGCATGAAGGACTTTGTAAGAATATCTCAAAATTATTTATTGTGTGAGCGCCCAGCCTCTGGTGAGTTGATGGGCCACAGGTTGAGAGATTCCTTTTATCCATCACCTGCCCCAGGCCATACTGTATAGAACTTTCCAGGAGGGAGAATGTCTCTTCTGTGCTTTGTGGCCTTTTGGGGCAGACTTGCTCAGCGGTGGTTCAAGTCCTGCATCTGGGTGGGACCGGGTAGGACCATTTTATTACCAGGGACTGATGCTGTGGTCATTCCTGACCTCCATGGGCAGGGGCAGTGGTAGACTTTCCCCCAGGGCTGGGGGGTTCTGGTAAGGGGCAGTTCAGTCATGACCCTGGGAATCACAGTCCTTGCTCAAGGGGACTTCTTCAGGCCCTTGAAAAATGCTTTGGGGTCTGCAGACCTGAATTTTTCAATCTTGGTTCTATAAGTTACTTTGTTTTTTGTTTTTTTTTTTTTGAGACAGGGTCTTTTTTTGTCACCCAAGCTGTAGTATAGTGGCACAATCATAACCCACTGCAGCCTCAAACTCCTGGGCTCAAGTGATTCTCCCACCTCAGCCTCTCGATTAGCTGGTACCACTAGTGCACACCACTGTGCCCAGCTAATTTTTAAGTTTTTTTGTAGAGATTGGGTCTTGCTATGTTGCCCAGGCTGGTCTCAAACTCCTAGCCTCAAGCAATCCTCCCCCCTCAGCCTCCCAATGTAAATTACTATTATTTGTTCTCAGGCAAGTTGCTAAATCTCTCTGCTTCACTTTTTTCATATATAAAATGGGCTAATTATGAACAA
>CAUYSK010071121.1:0-30946 GCA_963575035.1 Avahi laniger
GTGGCTCACGCCTGTAATCCTAGCACTCTGGGAGGCCGAGGCGGGTGGATTGTTTGAGCTCAGGAGTTCGAAACCAGCCTGAGCAAGAGCGAGACCCCATCTCTACTAAAAATAGAAAGAAATTAATTGGACAGCTAAAAATATAGAAAAAATTAGCCGGGCATGATGGCGCATGCCTGTAGTCCCAGCAACCCTGGAGGCTGAGGCAGGAGGATTGCTTGAGCCCAGGAGTCTGAGGTTGCTGTGAGCTAGGCTGACGCCACGGCACTCACTCTAGCCAGGGCAACAAAGTGAGACTCTGTCTCAAAACAAACAAACAAAAAAGTGATAAAATTAGCTACTAGATTAAATGTGTGTGTGTGTGTGCATAATACACTCATAATTTTTTCTTATATCCAAATGTTAGAGAAGTGAAATACAAGGCAAGGTTTTATTTCTGCCAAAATTAACCATCAGAAAAGGAGTTTCCTTAATCTCTTACGAGGTTCTCTCTTAATTTAGTTTCCTTTTTTTTGTTAACAAAAAGATATTTTTCAATAAGGAAAATAAAGCAGAAGTGACCCCACGCAATGTTTGCTTAGTGTGCTTATACGGGCATGTGATGGAATTAGTGTAAAGGAGTTAAATAAGTTTTACATAGATTTAATAATGATTCCCGGCTATATTATCTAAAAATTGTAATTACTGGATATTACCATAAACATTTTAAAGATTAATTTATAAAGCAAATAGTAATTGATTATAGTCATAAAGAAGCTGCAGAGATGAAGATCAGCTTCACTAATGTTATATACAGCGCTGTAATGTAGGTACATCACTATCTCAAACACTTCAAAGGAATGGAAACTCTTAGGCTTTGCAATGTCAAAGTCATTGGTGCTGGAAATGCAGATGCAAAGTTTTAATAAGTTTGACTCTTGAAAGTAAGAAATTATTTTAAATTAATATTTTATTTTCCGTGTGATTTTGAAATGTCTATGAGAAGCTATACTATTAACAATGGATTTGAGTAGCCATTTGACAGTGTCATCAATATTTATGAGAGTTTTCAACTCAACTAGTAAATTAATAAATACATTAAAGTTTAATGGTTAAGTGTGTATGTTCCAGACCCATTTACCTGGGGCTAGAATCTCTCTCTCTCACCTTTTTGCTGTATGATCTTGGTGCAAATGACTTAACTTTTCTACATCTTAGGTCCCTCCTGTATAAAATAGTTACAATAATACCTACTTTGTAGGATGGTTATAAAAATTCAGTGAGCTAATGTATACGCAAGTGCTTAGAGCAGGGCCTGGCATATAGTAACTTGTGTACAAGTGATCTTGTTATTGCTTTATCTTTGGAAACATGGGCAAAGCCTTACATTTTGCAGTATATGGTACTTAGATCATACACTTTCTTGTCACACTGAAGGATTCTACTTTTCCATTTTGAAGTGAAATTCCTGTGCGATTCCTTCTACTCAATGCTTTCTTTCAACATCCAATAGAAAAGGCTTCCTAAAAGCATTTGCTTAGAAACATCAATTGTCTTGTGACTGACCACAGCCTCTTTTCAACCAATTTACTAATTTTGATGATTTATTTTTCTCATCAGGGGTCCTAGGTATACTATTTGTGTTCAAATTATCCCCATTTCATATATGTAAGAATTAAATTTTAGATGGATTGTAAGTTGCCCAGCTGTAGCCAATGAAGTTTATGAGTCTAACCCTGAAAAACATGAAGGTGGCCTTTCTGCCTTGGGAGAGGGCAGGATCCTACCACACTTCAGTAGCTAATTCCAACACACAAAAGTGTATGTTTGGGCAGAAAGACATGAAATATTCATGTGTATAAGCTATATCTTTTTCAAATCTTCTCTGTTATATTAATAGCTCCCTCTAAAACATTATTATTATGTAGGAAAGTAGCAAGGGACTTTTGAAATAGACCTCCCCACCCCACGGTGTTTCTGTTCAGACTGTCCTCCCGAGTCCAGAGGCAGCGTGCTCTATATGGCAGGAATAAAGCTTTGTGGTTATACCACATCTAGTTCGTAGCATGTGTCAGACCAAATACGTGACTGTTCTGGAGGCTTTTGCCGTCAGACGTAAAACTACACACATGAAAGCACAAATAGCGGAAGTTTTGTTATCACTTTCAGAAGAGTCTAAACTATGAAAATTTGAATGTTCAGAGGGGAGAGTAATTGGACTATAAGCATATTATGACATGGAAGTTATTTTGCAAAATTTTTTAAGGTATTTGAAGCAGTGGGTTTTTCTCCATATATATGAGATTTATTAATAGTTATATAGACTTTTGGGGGAACATATAAAAATGAACTACAATAATGCTAGTTTTAGGTATCATTGTGTCGCAAACAAGTTTGTTTATTGTTTTGGAATTGAATTTGAAAAAATATCAGACTTAAGATTAGGGAGGACCTTGACTGGAAAAGAGAGACATCTGTAAGGAAGACTCTGTAGGTCATCAGTGATTATGTTATTTGGTCACTATGTTATGTCTATTTCATAGAAGAAACTAAGGTGCACAGAAGTTATCTTGCCCAAGTTTGTTTGACTTAGAAGGTAGCTGAATAGAAGATAAATCCACGTATGCCTAACATGAGGCTTATGTCTTTTGAGCCTGGTAGGAGACTAGAAGAATGTTAAGTTCTTACAAATTGTCAAATTTTTGGCAAGTTTCTCCAGTGGTTATAAGACGAATACATTTTCGTAGAGCTATTTCAATCAAGCTAGTCATATCAACACTTAAAAATGTCCACATGTAATTTAATCAGGAAAATATTAGATCTATCAGCATGTTGAATTATTATCTCATGACACATTTAGAAAGCTTTTATTTCCTACCATTATAACCAAAATAAATTGTATGTTGCTCCAAAATCTTTCTCTTTGGTTTGTGAAATACTGGCGGGTGAAGCATTCGAGAACAAGAGCATTTGTTAAGGGGTTATGACAGAAGTTAAAATTAATTTTGGTGAATAATACTTGAATGCAAAATGTTTACTTTTTCTGGTGTTCTTAAGGAAATATGATTTTAAAAAATAAAAGTTGATCAGATTATAAACAGGTCTTTTAAAATGAGCTACTAAATAATAGTTCTGCTTCATCAAGCTGTATGTAGAAACAGGTCAAAGAGTGTCAGAACTAGCAGTATCTGAAAAGATCAGTAGTAGAAAGAAAAAGGAAAGAAAAAACAAGGCGTAAGTGAGAGAGAGAGACAGAGAGAGAGAGAGAGAGAGAGAGAGCGAGCGTGAGAGAGCACACACTTGCCCAGAGAGAGAGAAAGAATATGAATTGCTTTTAGAACATAACTCGAGTTCAGCGAAGGGTAGTGTCTCTAGCTGGGTTACTTTGGCCACTAAAGCCCAGTAGATCATTGATCTGTTCCCAGAAAGGGCTTTAATTGTAGCTGCAGAAATTTTAGACCTGGAAAAGACCTGTGCTTTGCACAGAGCCTGGCACGTGGTAATTTATAGTTAACACACTTCTTTAGTGATTTCTGTGTGCCAAGCACTTCTCTAAGTGCTTTACACCCATTCATTCACTTAACCTGCACAACACAGGCTTTCAATAAATGATAAATGAATGATGAATGAAAATATAGTCTCCCATACTTTCACAGCCCAGAGAAAAACAGAAAATATATCTAGTAATATACTGACTCCTCTCTGTAAAGCTTAAAAACATGAGCATAAAGAGTATTCACAAAAATCCAGTGATGATGTGGGAGAAACAGTATTCATTTGAGTAAATGCTTAGTGATGCACCTTAATATAAAGTTAGTTTTTAGTCACTAAACGTGATATCTAATTTACCTTAGGCAATGTTACTCAAGATAAGCTGCCTGGGAAGATTGGATAGATTCCAACAATCACCCCAAACCTTATATGTTCTGTCGTAACTATTACTTGAAATAAAGTGATCCCAAGGTTAGTTTGAGAAATTATCAGTTAAATAAATTTCAATTGATAGCAACAATATTTTTTGTTTGTTTTTGTCTTGTTTTTTAACTATTGGATTTCTTAACAATCCTGAGATGATAATGTACATTATGGAATGCGAAACTCTCTTTTACATAGAACACCTGTTGGGAGTAGAATCCCACAAAGTAATGCAGTAATGCAGAGATTGTATCAATAATGCAGAGATGCTTGGGAGAGAAAAGGAAGGGAAAGGAGGGCAGCCACCCTCGTTTCTACTGCACTATCCCCGATTTCAGGTATTTTATCAACTCAACAAAGTATTCAACGGTGTCAGAGACTTCAAGGTATCCATGCTCATTATATTTATGTTCAAAGTAGAGTTCATTTATTAGCTAGTAATTTTATAAATGCCAACCATTAGATTAATAAATTGGTGATTATCAAATCCTTATTTTTTCTTTATCTTTTTTTTTATTTCAGCATATTATGGGGGTACAGATGTTTAGGTTACGTATGTTGCCCTTGCCCCCCGCCAAGTCCGAGTTTCAAGTATGTCCATCCCTCGGATGGTGCGCATTGCACTCTTTGTGTATGCATATACCCTCCTCCCCCTTCCCCCTCCCCCCTGCCCGACATCCAATAGCTGTTATTCTTATATGTGCACTTATGTGTTGATCAGTTAATACCAATTTGATGGTGAGTACATGTGGTGCTTGTCTTTCCATTCTTGGTATACTTCACTTAGTAGAATGTGTTCCAGCTCTATCCAGGAGAATACAAGAGGTGCTGTATCACCATTGTTTCTTAATGCTGAATAGTACTCCATGGTATACATATACCACATTTTATTAATCCACTCATGTATTGATGGACACTTGGGTTGTTTCCACATCTTTGCAATTGTAAATTGTGCTGCTATAAACGTTCGGGTGCAGGTGTCTTTTTCATAGAGTGTCTTTTGTTCTTTTGGCTGGATGCCCAGTAATGGGATTGCTGGATCAAATGGTAGTTCTACTTGTAGCTCTTTGAGGAATCTCCATGTTACTTTCCACAGAGGTTGTACTAGCTTGCAGTCCCACCAACAGTGTATGAGTGTTCCTATCTCTCCACATCCACACCAACATTTTTTGTTTTGGGACTTTTTGATAAAGGCCAGTCTCACTGGAGATAAGTGATATCTCATTGCAGTTTAAGTTAGTATTGTTTAAAGAAGAGTTGAAGACTGGAGTCAGACACAGATTCTTAGTATGGAAAAGTAGGTAATTACACCTTGCTATGTGGATAAAGGCTGACTAAACCCAGGCCAGCCTGTGCTCTCAGGCTCTGCATTTCCCCTCGACTGGCTTAACAATTTATAAATTTCTCTATAACGTCTAGTCTGGGCAGAAGGATCCACTTTTAGGAAGAGCCTCATGACTTGAGAAGGTGGATGATGTGGCATGTTCAGAAGGCAGAAGACCCCACAGGAGTGGGGTAGCCGTTTCTCATCCTCCCACAGGTGCCACTGTGACCTTCAATTCCCACAGAAATGGTTGACAAGTGAGTGTGTCACTATTCCACCAGTTCTCCAAAAAAAGCAAGGTCTTGCTTTCTAAATGAAGAATATGCATATTAGTAAGAATATCCTGCATGATCCAAGGGTTCGTGTTTTAAAGAGAATTAGAACTATTTTGGAATGTTCCAAAGAACTCTTCTACTCCAGTGAGTAGGACTTGGAGTCAAGAAGGCTTCCCAGCACAGAAAACCTCTCTATAGCCACTGGTTCAAGTTGACCAGTCAATAAGGACCTTCTTTTATCTATTCATCTGGATAGTAAGGAAAAGAAATCCTTTTGCCTTTGACCAGAGGTCTTTGTCATTTGGAGTACCATATCAGATGGGAATAAATGACTTTAGCCTTTCACAGCCCTCATGCAGGATATGATATCTTTACTAACAACCACTCTTCCGTAGCTGTATACCAAATACCAGACCTGGAGAACACATTCTTACAATCCTCCACAATAAGGGTCAGTGCCAATCTTTTTCCTGAGTTATGTTAACTTTTCTATTCTCTGCCCAATGTGATTTGCAGGAACTTGATTATACTGGTATTACGCAGATGGTATTTCTGGTCTGCTTTTTTTTTATTGGTATTTCATGTGTCAGACCTGGTGAACAGAAAGTAGAAAGTACTCTGGAAGACTCTGTGTACCAGAGTGAAGGAGAATCCTATGGGCATCCAGGGGCCTACTACACTGGTGATGCTTTTAGGTGTCTCAGACTCTCACATCCCTAACCTCTAATGTACCTATATCCCTCAAGCTCACAGCTGTGACCTCATAGGAAGAGGTGAGACAAATCAGCAGAGGAGGAAAAATTAAAGTCATGGTTGATAGATGCATTTGGTTCAACATGTAAGAGCTAACTGAATATAGACTGCTGTGACACTGTGGCTTTTCAGAGGGTACCCTAAGAAACTAAGGGAAATTCCTCCTATTGGGTAGAAGTTCAATGTACTTGGTCATCTTTTATGACAGGAAGAAGTGTCTAAGGTAAGTATACTCAAGCATGTGCATTAGCAGATGGATTGGCTAGTTGGTCAGAGCCTGGAAGAAATTTAGATGGGATTAGTTTCCATTTTCCTGATTATTAATAGCATTGAGTATTTTTTCATGTTTATTGCAGCACAATTCATAATTGCAAAGATGTGGAATCAACTCAAGTGCTGATAAATTCATAAGTGGATTAACAAAATGTGGTATATACATACCATGAAGTACTACTCAGCCATGAAGGATGACTTAATGTCTTTTGGACAATTTGGATGGAAATGGAGATATTCTAAGTGAAATATCTAAATGTTGAAGGTTAGGGTCTAGAAACATGAGAACCCCAGGAGTGGGACAGGACTTTGCCAAAGAGCAATCTGTGGACATGTCAGTTCAAAGAGCAAAAGCTGTTTATCCTTGAGGGGGACATTCCAATGACCAGGGACATCCGAAAAGCGGACCCCACCTTGAGGCCTGAAAGCCACTGCCTGATGTCTGAAAGCGGACCCAGGCTTGGGGCCAAAGGCTAAGAGAATGATCAAAGGATGTCAGGCTGGAAGATAAGAGCAGTTAGCTATTCTAAGCTCAAAGTGATGTTCCTGCTTCTCTCTTGACCCCATGTCTCAGTTAATGAGGAACTAGATAAAGCAAAAAGAAGAATGGGGTCTCTTTGTTCCTGTTTAGTTATATGCTTTACTGCTGACTTATGAGGTTATCTTTAACTAGTGTATGCTTAGCTAGTCTATTCTTACTTTAGGGCAAGTGATTTTCATCTTGGAAAATTTTGTAATAGTTTGCTCACATAGGAAGAATTAAGTAGGAGGTCTTGTGATTCTTTGGGGAGCCTTGAAACTACAACTCATGATTTGTATACGTGAATCAATAATCTATAATGATTGTTTGCTGTAAGAATAAATACTGATGTGGGGCTTCACTCATGGAATCCTGGCTCACTGGAATGCTGGAGGACCCCTTATTTCCCCATCATCTTAAACTATACTTTGTCTTGGTCTCATTTATTTCCAATCTTTTGCGACATACTTGCCTGGGACCTGTTTTGTTGGGAGAGTAGCTAACTGCCAGCATCTAAAGAATGGAAAAAACCACATATACTCACTATTACATTGGAACTAACTACCAAGCACACATATGCACAGAGGGAAGTAAAACTTAGTAGAAATTAAGCAGAGAAGAGGAGGGAGGAGGGGATGGGTGAAAACCTACCTAACAGGTACAATGAACACTCTGGGTGATGGACACACTTATAGCCCTGACTCAAGAATTACAAAAGTGATCCATGTAACTAAAAACATTTATACCCCCTTAGGTATTTTGAAATAAAAAGATTATATGGGAGATAAGAAGATCTGAGGAAGACAGAATAGCTCCCCACTCTGGTCCTGACCTATGAGTAACAGAAACTTTAAGCCCCCCACATAAGGTACCATCCTTTAGACACAAATGCACCACCCAACCCCCATCCAAGGCAGGACATGCTGCTTGGTGGATACAGTCAGCCAGCCTCTAGCCATCAGTCCCTGAAGGGGCAGCCCACAGCCAAGAATTAACCAAGCCAGGAGAAGTCCTACCTATCTCAGTGTGACCTGAAGCAACCATGAGATACTTGCTTTAGAGCTCCCCACAAGGCTCAATGAGGCTTTTCCAGGCTTGCATCCCAGTCTAACTTCTGCCCAATCTTGCTTCCTTCCACCTTTCACAGGTTTTGGCCTCTGACAAACGTTTTATATACAAACTTTCTTTTGCAGTCTTGACTCAGAATTTCCTTCTCAGAGAGCTCAATAGCACCACTATGAGGCATCTATAGCAGAAGACTCAGCCTGGTCAAAGGAGGCAAAGAGCCAGACTTGTGATGCCCTCTTCCACAGCCCACCTGGGTCCAACCAGCAGTTTCTAGCTAAAATACCAATCTTGGAAAAGCACTGCACATTCTAGTTTCAGTACCTGTTCTGAGCAGACAGCCTTTTTGTGTCATTTCCCCAATAGCTAGAACATGGGTCCGCAAACCAAGGACCAGAAGTTTCTCCCTCATTACCCACCCTGGACACAACTGGGAAATATGTGCCTTCTCCATCCTCACAAATTTAAGTCCATTAGGTCTGGCAGTCCTAGTTTGGACATGCCCCCACCATGGGACTCAAACAGTGCTGTCCAGTGGTTCTGAGCTTCTTTGGCAGGAGACCAGCGAGAGTTGTTGCTACATTAAGCAAGGAGAAGAACATGGACTTCAGGTGATTCACTGAGGCACTCCTTGGTGGTTCCATGCCTAGTGTTAGGAATAACTAAGCAGTTACAGCAAACACCATCTAAAAAAATCACGGTTACCAGGGGCTCAGACCTTAGGGATGAGTCTTGGTAATCCAAACAAGCAACTTAAACCAATGAAAGCATTGCCAAGTGTGAGGGACTTGATACTTATTCTCCTACCATCAATCCCCCAGTACAGTTTATAATGATGGTCCTTATAGACAAGTCTGAATGTTTCAGACTGTGGACGTCCATCACTGGTATATATGGCAACATGTCACATGTTTACTGCCTCATAGAACATGCTGTCCAGCTGTGAGTGTGGTTACTTAAGGGCTCCAGCTGTTAGCTAATTTTTGGGTGACCCCAAGCCAGCACAGAAATGAGCTTAGCCATTTTCATGCAGTGTGGGATTACTCAGATTGGGGGGTATCTACTCTAGATCGCCTTGTTGGGCTGGCAGAAACTGTCAGGTATTTATTATGGTCTGACAGTTTCCCTCTGCATAATCCTAAATCTTTTCCATTCCTGATTTTCCAGGCATCTGAGACAAATCAACAGCATGACCACTATCACACATGTGACCTGGCCCATGGGGTGGGAGGAGTTAGGTTAGGAGGGACTGATGGCTAGGAGTTAGGTGCCTGTTCCTCTGTAAATCTGAGTCAGTAGGCTCCCACTTCAAAGTTGAAGTCTTTAAAGTCAGATTTCCCAAGAAGTTCATGAAAGAACAAAAGAAAAAAATCAATACCCAGAAGAAAAACCATCTCCACATTGGAGAATCTGGGCAGAATTCTCTTGTTAACAGTTGGGATGATTTTTTGGTATGTATAGGTAGTGTCATCAGGCATGTGATTAACGCCTTGGGTTTTCACCAGTTAATGAGAACAAACGGGGGGAAGCTAATAGGCACAAGTGAGGCATTTCCAAACATTCTGTAAAGACTATTTGAACCCTTTTCTGCTTGTTCTTGTACATCCCTTGAGTTGGTCAGGACAATTTGCTGTCCTTACTTCTGCTGAGGATATATTTACAGTATCCCTCAGGCTGTCAATGAGACAGATATCAGCTTATAACTGTCTGCTAGGGTCTTGAAAGTGAGTGGTCTAATTCTTTGCCCCTCCTACTTCTATTATAACAAGGTCTGACCCATGGAACCTTGAGCTGGATCTCTGGTGTCAAGTTCCCATACCTCAATCTAGTGTCCATAGAAAGACTCTTCCAAACACAAGCAGTTGAGTGGCAAGTTGGACCATAAGCATCAGCAGAAATTTATATCAGCAGTAGAGGACTCTGGAAAGAAAGACTTCTAGACCCTCCCAAGAACCTAGGACATGAAACCCAAGTGTGGGCTACTGGCCATGCTTAACCACTATGTTTAATAGACACCAAGATTTAGACTTTGTTCAGATCACTAAAGAAAAATGGTATGTACATATTCAGTCCCGAACTCAGGACTTTGTACTTTAAATCTACATTTTAAATGCCAAGATTCAGGACCAAGTCAAGAGTGGGGACTGCTACTTTAGGGATTACTGTAACCTATTCCTATCAGACCTTCAATTCATAGAGAAGGATGTAATTACTTGCCATCCCAACCAATATCTTTATTGTATGAGGAATTTTCTGCCTTTGCCACATGAAATTTTAAAATTGTAGCTCCTAAGTCAAGGTTGTGAATTTATAGTGTTCTAAGTAAAAACATATTATTTAACACAGGAAAGAGACCCCTCTAAAGGAAAGGGAGAAGAGAGGAAAGACTCCTCCCAGGATAGTTCAAGAATCCTCAAGTCCCCAGAGAACCAGGGACATTCTTTCCCTCTTGGTCACTGGCTTAGGGCGTCATCTGGCACCATCTAGTGGCCTAGAGGCACAACAGCGGACAAGAGCTCTAGTCCCTGGGTGCTTAACATTCACATCAACCCCCAGGAAGATCCTGTGCACCTGGTAACAATGGGACCTTAAAATATTTACAAAACCCATCTCCCAAGTAGAGGGGACACAAACATCACCCTATTAGAGGAAAATAAGGAGCCAAAACTCGAGTTGAGTGTAAGATGGTGAGGTCACACAGAATCAGCACAGGAAGCAGGCTGTGGCTCCAGTGTAGGGGATCAGGGGGCCAGCAGTAGATGAACTCTAGCCACTGAGCATAAAGCCTCCAGGACAGATCACCAGGGACTCCCCTCAGCCTAGGAAAACCCTCAGATCAGTCAGGAGAGAGGTGTGCAGCCTCCCCAGGAGTCTCAAGTTTCACCATGCACAGAATTGCCCGATTTCCAAGACAGCACTGCCTACGTAATTTATTTCTCAAATCACAACTTGGTATGGTTATACTTGTGTCTGGGAAGGAACAACTGTTAAATAAGAAAGCAGTCAGGTGAGAGAAAAGATAGGCATTTGTTGGCACACACTGAAGAATTACTGCCAAAGATCACATCCTAAGATAGCGCTCTTGTCCCCACTCTGAGGTAAAGTTGTTCCCATCACATCCATTTATCCTTAGAGTCCCAAGCCAACCTCCAAGCACCCAGAGCTGTCCATATTTCCAGGAAGCCAAGATGACTCATTCATCAGCAAATGCAATCACAATCATGAGCCATTTCGAGAACAGTACAAGTGGTAACTGCCAGTAACCACACGCTGAACAAGTTTGGACCCTACTCTTCCCTCCAACCTCTAGAGTTTGTTTCCCCTGATCTCCCCCCATCAGCATTCATCCATCACACCTGCTTCTGGGTACATTAAGAATTGAGGATTTCTAGCCTTTTCAGTTGGCCATGTGGTATCTAAGATTTACTTTTGTTTTGGGTTATTTAAAAAAGCTCACTACATATGGGTAGGTTTGAGGATGTTCCTCAAGTCATAGTTCACCTTGTCACACAAGAACAGGATAAATAAAAGATGTGGTTCTAAAGTTCATCCCCTTCCTTAGCAGGGAGGGTAAAGATTAGAGGGGATGGGAAACACAGAGGCACAACAGCATTCATACTTTCCATCCCAAGGTATACAGACAAGCAGAGATGATCTACTTCAAAAGCCGATAACCCTATCGCTATGGTAATGCTGACAGTTAATGTTTTAAGAATGGCTTCAATGTTCTTTTTAATGCTATAAAGCTTATTCATTAACAGATCTAATAACCTAACAGCCAATTAAGCCTGCAGTCCCCAACCCCTGGGCCGTGGCCTGGTACCGGATCATGGCCTGTTAGGAAACAGACCACACATCACCACCTGAGCTCTGCACCTGACATTCCCCTTCCCACCACTTGCCTGAGGCAGGGATGCAGGCCCTAGTTCTCCAAAAAGAGTGGGGAATGTTTTTAAGGAGACATAAGTCATTTTTGCCATTTTTAAAGCTATTTCTTCTGTTACAGTGCCAAGTCATGTGGCCTTAATAGATTTGGGGGAGACTTAATTTGACAGGATCCTGTTTGCAACAGACTGTGTACTTGCCTTAATGGATTTGGTGGGACCTCATTTGAGAGGGCCCTGTTCACAACTGTCTATGTGTTTGGGGTGGTCCAAGGACAGAAAGGCTACCCACTATATAGGGGGCCTAACGTGTGAGTCCACTCTTTCAATGATTGACAGTTTCACCCAGATGCATACACTTGTATCAGATATCTTTTCAGGTAGGTTTGTCCTGCCCAAATGGAGAGAACATCTGAGGTTCTGAGATGGGTTCCTACCAGGAGCTACCGGCCTGAGACAGGTCCTTCACTGAGTTCCTGCACACATATGCCAGCACGGAGTAGGAGCAGGCCTTGGAGGATAACAGGATAAGGGCATCAGCAGTCCAGAGGAGGAGGCAGAGTAGACAGAAAATGGCATGCTAGTGATGGGCACCGTCGATAGACAACCACAGAGATGGCTCAACAGCTCTTCCTCCTACAGTGAGGACATCAACAGGTAACCCATAATCAACAGGACCCACAAACACACTTATCAGAGTCCTGGGCATTTCACAAAAGTGATAATGGACCCCCCCCCTTTGTAGCAGAGGTAACTTAGCAAGTAAACAAAGCGCTACATCTAAAATGGAAATTGCATATATGCTGGAATTGATACAGGAAACCCATCTAAATTGGGATAAGATATTGCCACTTTCCCTCCTCGGGGTAAGGGTAGCACTTCAGAAGCAGGCTTAGGTTAAGCCCCTAAGAAAGTTTGAGAGACCCTTCCTAATATCTTCAGGTTAAGTATGGTGATATAATCATGAGTAAAGAAAGCAGAGTAAAGCAATATGTCAAATGAGTGGGTCAGGTGCTAATCTCTATGCATGAATTTGCCTCTTTCAGGTCTCTGCCCCTGTTGGAAACAAAGAAGTGAAAGAGATTGCATGAAGTGCCTCTAACAGCTCATACCTTGTTGAAATTGTCAGAAATGAAAACCCTGGGTCCATTATATCAGAGAAAAGAGGTGTCCCAGGGAAGAAGAGGACTCAAGCCCCCAGTGGAAGGGCCAACTTTTAGGTGATCTAAAGTATCTGTTAAAGGAAAGGGGAAAAATGAAAATGTTGATGTTTTTGCTAACGTTTGATTATTTCTTGTCTATAGGATGGAGACAACTCCATAGTGAGGATTTCTCTGGGATATTGCCTCTTGGGATCTGGGACCTGTCTTGCTGCTGGGTTTGTCATTCTAAACCTTGTTTGGTGTTGTATGTTATTTCTGAATTTGCAGAAGTTCTCTCAGATCACCCACAGGGTAAAACTAGTAGCTCTGCACTCAGAGGACCCATGTTTCTTTTCTAACCTAGCCGTACAATGAACATTACAATGGCATATGGAAGTATAATCCTTCCATCTCAAACATCACCCCAATTCATCAGGAAGTAGTTTGATGACTATCTCACTCCTCCTCCCATAGATATGGAAGGGTAATATTGACAGGGGGTATATATAACAAAGAAATAGCTTGAAAACATGGCAAAAATGTTTTATGTCTTCTTAAAACATCCCCCACTCCTTTTGGGAAACCAGGATCTCATCCCTACCACAGGCCAGTGGTTAGGAGGGGCAGGGAAATGTCTTTTGTTCTTTATGCCACAGGAAATGGCTCAAAGGAATTGTTTGGAAAGAGGTCACAAGACAATCTTAGCTGAAGAAGATGGGATTAATCTAGGCAGAGGTCACGAGATTGCCTTAGCTGAAAATGGGATTGATCAGAACCTTTAAAAGCTCTGGAGCTGGAATTTGGACTTTGAGATGATACTCTGCCACTTTTCTCTTTTGCTGGCAAAGTAATAAATTTCTTTCCTTCTCAAAAAAAGTCTCAAAATAACAAGACACCATTGAAAAGATTCAACACGTTCTCCAGTCTTTGCCAATAGGCAGTCATCTGCTTCGTTAATAAGGCAGATCTCTATATAAGCATTCACATCTGATTTGGGAACTAATTCCCAAGTCTGATTAATCCTTGAGTATCTGATCTTTGAGCTGTTCATTGACTATTAGCACCACTCAATGATCCAGAATTATCCTTGGGGTCAGAATGGATCCACAGAGTCTGGGTGAGGGAGTTAGGATTATATGGGCTTCATGATCTAGAGACTTTGAAGCAGGTATGACTTTCTCCATTGTTTAATTTCAATCATGTAACCACCACATCGAGTATAGATGTATCTAATAGGGATTTTTGCTCCAGAAAGGACCCCAGGAGAAAGTTGTCTAGATGAAAATCACCTACAGAAGCAGTTCATGGTTTGGCAGTGCTTCAGAAAACTAGACATAGAATTACCATATAACCCAGAAATTACACTGTTAGGTTCACCTGCAAAAACTGAAGACAGGAATTCAAGTACACACTTGTATGCCAGTGTTCATCGCAACACTATTTCAATGAAAATGTGGAAACCACTTGAATGTTGATACCAAGAGATGAACAAGATTTGATGCCTTAATAATCATTGCAGACAGTTCACAAGGAATGAAGTTCTGACTCATGCAACATGAATGAGCCTTGAGAATATTATGCAAAGTGAAATAAGCTGGACAGAAAGATGGACAAATATGATCCACTTATGAAATATCCATAATAGGCAAATTTATGGAGACTAAGTGACCAGGGGCTGAGGAGAGGAAGAAAATGAGTTGCTTAATGGTCTCAGTTTCTTTGTGGAATGATGAAAAAGTTAGTGATAATGGGTACACAACACCGTGAATGCAGTTAATGCCACTGATGTACACTTAGATGGCTGAAATAACGTATTTTGTGCTATGTTTAGCCACCAGAAAAGGGGGAAAAAATAAGCAAGCAGTTCACCTAACCTGGGGACAGGGCTGCCAAGGAAGAAGCCCACCAAAGTGTGCAAGACAGGAAGTTCCCACCAGATGAGGGTGGGTATCTGACATATAAAGAGCTTAGATATCATCTCCCTCTTTAAGAAGAAAAAAAAATACTAAACCAACCAAAAAAAAAAAAAAATCAACTCTTTAGATCCGAAGATAGAGGAACAGGGCAAACTGTTGCCAAACAACTGAAGAGCCAGACAAGAGTGTCACAGACTACAGGGGCTGTAGTTCAGGAGAAGCCAGAGTCAAGACAGTCCCTTTAGGAACAGTCTAAACTACTTGATAAGCAAGCATAGACTCAGTGTGGTCTAGGTGAGTTAGTACTCCAGGGGGACCTAGTCTTAAGGAGACCCAGTCTCATGGAGACCCTAATAATTTTGTTTCTAGAAGCCCCACCTAATCTCACTGATGATTAGAGGAAAATCCCATGCCTCCAGCAAGCCAGAGAGACTTCTGTAATATACCCAGAGCTCTCCTTAAGGATCACAGACTATCAAAGCTCACTGACCCAGGGCTGGAAAATATCTAGCTCCAGACTTCTTTAGCCTTCCTGTATCCCCTAAATATTTGAATAACCATGAGTTGTAAAGATTAATGATAGACACCAAACCAGATTCAGGGAGCTCAGCCATCCCAGAATACTAAGAAGCCTATACCTAGGCATACCATAACTGCAGAAAGCCCAGGACAGAGCAAGTGTTGAGTTATATGGCAGGAGACAGCATACAGCAGGGAAGCTGTGAGCCTGCTTTCCACTAGGGCCCAGCCAAGACTCTCCCCACTTCCACAGTATCCTGGCTGCCTTCCACAGTGTTCTTGAACCCTTCTCCCCAGCTTGTACAGCCTACAAAGATGGTTATAGATGACTCTTCTGAAAGACTTCAAGATATGTTTTTAAGTACCATAAGAACAGAAACCAGGAAACAGAAGTATTGAGTGACTAACAATGTGACAGACTTCGAGGTTACGGCCTTGACTCCTGTTACAGATTCCTCCCCCAGGCCAGCCAGGCTCTATTCTCCTGGTGTGTGTATACAACCATCAACTGCCTTAAGAAAGTCAGACCCCACCCACCTAGATCTGCCTGGAAGGGGTCTCTCCCAGTGTCATGAGAGTTGACTTCCCACAGCCTTCAAGTGAAGAGGCCAGCTCAGCCACAGACCATGAGTGCTGGAATTTGGGGGAACCCGATGTCTGCATGCACAGGGTGAAAAGTCCTCTGGTTTCAGCCAACACCCTGGTTGTGCTGCAGTTGCTCTGCACCCCCCACCTCAGGCTCTAGAGGGTCTCACTTCACAGCAGACAGCCACATCTAGGGAAACTTCCACATCAACCAGGACCACCTGCTTTAAGCCTCAGCACTCCCCACACCAAGCAGCTAGCCACTACCACCTGCAAGAAGGTCCCCTGCATTGGCATCAAGCAACCACATCCTTGGTTGTGAGCTGTCACACTCCAGGAAATCAGGTAGATCCCATGAGCTTCTTCTCCCTAACATGCCCCTTTCCAGGCAGGTCCATGAAGCCCTCGAGGTTCACAGCCACCCTTAGCTTCAGTGGGCAGCCATCAGGACTCTGCAAGAAGTGAAGACTCCCCTTATGGCTCATCTGAGAACTCCAGCTTGGGTGCACCACAAGGCCACAAGGCCTGAGTGCCCAGCTGAAGATTTTGCTCCTCCTCTAACCAGCAGCTGAATGCTGGGCTTTTTGTCCTGGGATAAGGTTCCCAAATATATGCTAACAGGAAGATGAAGGACCACATAGGACATCTTATTATGTGTTCTTCCCCATGGTCAACCAAGTTGCTATGAAGTCATAGGGTTCTAGCATTTGCTTGCTGATGACCTCCCAATTCCATGGAGAAATGTGACCATTCTTATTATGCCCTAGGACTGAGCAGACTCTGTACCCAGTTATCAAGTTTCTAACTACCCCCACCAAGCAGATCCCTTCCACACATACCCTCAGACCGAGATCCTTGGCAGCAGCCCCAATGTGGCCCTTTCCTGACCGTAGGCCCCACCCAAAGAGCTCCTGGGTCCACCTGCCTCAGTCAGGCCCTTAGTGTCACGATAATGCTGGGTGTTTGGGTTTTAAACATCAAGTCATATCCCTCAGCAGTTCTAAGTATCTTCCCTGTGAGAGCCCTGGTAAGGACACAGCTTGGCATCTGCTCAGACTTGGAGTCACCAATTCACACAGGGAGGGCTTAGCACAGGGCCTAACCCAGACACCTCGAGATCCCAGAGGGCAAGGATTGAGGCATGGGGGGAGGGACACATTTCCAAAGTGACTTGTTGAAAGGAGCAGTTGGTGGCCCTCTGCCCACCTTGCGTGGCCCTCCATGGACAGGATTCTAGCTGATTCCATCCTACCACCCTCCAGATTCTGGTGTCCCCTCAAGGGAGGGGTCAGTGACCCACCCTACTGTGCTCCTGTGCAGAACAGACCACTCCCTACTCACCCTCCAGCCTGGCTGTCTCCTCAGAGCCCTGGTCACATCTGGGGCATCTCTTTTGCTGACTAGGATCTCTAGCCTGTAAAGATAAACTTCAAAGAGCAGGTGAGTCCAGCCAAAAGCCCCACCTAGAGGAACGTTTGTTTTGGAAGTTGGGTAGGGGGAGGGTCTGTGAGGTCGGGCCATGTGAGGTAGGATGGGGAAGTAAACTCTCCCCTCAAGACATTTGTTCTTGTTATTAAATAGTTTTTGAACTCAGCTAGACTATATTAATCTCATTCAGTGAGGTTGACTACATCAAGCCTATCAACAGCTGGTAGGACCCAGATTCCCATAGCCAACCCACTCAGAAGACCAAACACCCAGAAGTCTCAGATTGGCAAGGCTGGAGCTCAAGGGTGAGGTCTCTGTGCTCCTGGAAGCTGTTCTGAGAAGAATAGAAGTCATCCGGCCTTGTAGCTGAGTAGATTTCTCTGAGTAAAGCCCTTCCTTCAGAGGTCACTAAGTCCACATCGCTAGGCTCAGCCTCTTGAGGGCTCCCTAAATGTCACTGTGCAGCCACAGTGTGCTCCTGCACCAGCTGTGCCCTCCACCTTACCCCCAAGCATGGCCCCAGCCAGAGCAGGCTACATAAAGGCAGCATGTATTTTCAGGTTGGCACACCAGTCAGCCAGGCTCCTCTCTGTACCAGGAGCTCTGGGGATGTGTTCTCTGGCTTCCCTGTTTCCCCTTAAGTCTCTTCAGATACCAGGAAGGCAGCTCTCAGCTCAAATAGGAGGTCTGCTCGAACTGAGGATAAAAACACATCTGCTTTAACGCTGAAGAAGTCCCTTTTCAAGCCCAGTTAGAGCCTCATACCTGAGGCTCCAGTTAAAGTCACATTTGATACTCTAGCTGTTGCAACAGACCACATAACTATACAAGATAAAGCCCATTGTAGCCATAAGAGATGCTAACTTCAGCCAACACAGGCACATGAGTCTCTGCTTATGCAGCCCACATTTGCTAAAAATGAGCAGAGAACAGTGGCTCTGTAACCACACCAAGAGGCTCACTCAACACATTGGCTTTGACTAGATCATTGAAACAATGCCTATGGTGGGCAAGTAGAGGCCATGCCAGCCTGGAGTCCAAGCTAAGTTCTCCCCATCAAGACCAAGGGAAAGGGGGTGAGTAACCAACCCTCCACTCCAACCTAAGCATGGGATGGTCTAGTCAGGGAGCCCCCATGAGAAGTGTACTGCAGGACCCTTTAAGGGCAGTGACACAGATCCAATTGCAAGTCAGAAGCCAGGACAAGCAAGAACAGTGAGTTCACTACCCAGAGAAGTCTCCATTTCCTGGTAAGAGCAATGGGGTTAAGAGGAAGAAAGGTCGAAGGTCAAATACAGCTCCCTCCAAAAGGGTGGGGTGAATATTTCCTTCTCCCTTAGAAGGCAGAGGTGAGTAGTTTCTGCCCCTTCACCCCAGAACCCCTGAACAAGTTTGTCCATGACAGCAAAGAACAGCTTTTCCCAGAGCTTCATACATACCACCCATGACCCCAGCACCAGACTTCCAAAGAAACTTCAAGAATACCCAGACCTATTCGTCATCTAGAATCAGCAAGAACCACTTCTCAAAGCCAGCATGGTCATGCTGAGAAACACGAGCACTAAGAGAATGTCATATACAGCTGGGATATCTACAAGTGAACAGTGATTTTCAAATTTGGCAAAGCATTGATCTCTTAACCGCCTGCACAAAGCAGCAGAAAACAAAAACAAACACAATCCCTGGTTCCACAAGAAATGAGAAACAGTCTAGCAGCAAGACTTCCTGAAGATGAGGGTTCAAGTTTGGAATTTCAAAATAATCTTGATTTGTGGTTCTAGTGGTAGTAATTTGATGTTTTCCATTTGGGATCAAGAGAATTGTGTTAATAGAAATGAATCACTTAATGAAGACAGAGTCAAAGTCTTGTGATACCAAGGACTGGTCTGACTTCCACTTGACTAGTTTCATCTCTAAACTGGATATGACAGTGGTTAAGGGGACCAAATGCAAACTACCCAGCAAATGGACACTCACTTAACCTAAGTACTTAGAGTGATCAATCTAAAATCATAAGAATGTGCCAACAATTCTGAGAAGGCCCTGGCCCCAATGACTTGAGCATGGCTGTTGCTGCAACAGCAGAGCCACCCCTCAGTCTCATGATAGACTGAAGGGGGTTTTCCAGCAGATGTATTTGCTTTCATCAGCCTCCATCCCTGCTTTTCTTCTTTGTCTGCATAGTCCAGCCAGAACAGCTGCCAGCTGGATGTCCCTAGGGGAGCAAGCACTGCCTGAGCTCTTTGCCTGTCCCTTGGGATGCGGGGCCAGGCCCTCAAGCAGTGGTCCCTGCACTTTCCCTCCTAAGCAGCCTCAAAAAATTTCCCCAGGACCCTGTCAGGAAGATATGTAACACTGTGCCCTGGTCTTGAAGGCCCTTAACAATGAGGCCAGCTCCTTCCCAGCCCTCTCTGGGTAGTCCCCTCTGACAATCACTGGCACCAACTGACTCATTGGGCTTGTACACTAAGCCTTGTATCTGCCACCAAAGTCTGTTCTACTTGTCTCTGAACTCCTTCCCTGCTGGGAGATCCTTTGTTTTTGCATCCCTTAACTTAATGTAAGATGGAGCTCCAAAAAAGGTACTTCCACCAAGAAGTCCTTCCAGGTCACAAGACATAGGAAAAAGCCCTATGTCATCTGAGCTTTCCCAGACTCTTTTATTAGTTATAGACTGCCACCCTTTCCTCTTCCCAACAAATAAGTCATCAACCTCATTCACCTGATTGAATTCTTGCCAGCAGGGAGGCAATCTAACATTAGACCCTAAAATTCTCTACATAGCCTAACAGGTATATAAGCATGGACTTGGGCACCTGACATTCCTGACAGTCCTGGTCTACCTTGGCCTTTTAACTGAGACATCTTGAGCATGCACAGTATCTGGAACATAGTAAAAGCTTAATAGAGTGTTGATTTGTCTCACATCTGGAGAGCATTTTCAGTTTTTGGAAAGCACCTTTATCTATTACCTGAGTCTCAAGCCAGTTCTGCCAGTTGTCCGTTTTTGTAAGTTAGGTAGACTCCCATGTCAAGCAAAGTAGAAAGCTATAAGTATCCTCTGTCTCATCACATCATATGTCCAAGACTTATCCACATGTTATACCCAGCATGCACCTGGAGAAGAATCAAGAATCGAGCTTCCTGTCCACAGGACACGATTAAAGCTCAGGTTCATTGCTCAGTTCTAGATTAGCTAAGAACAGATAACAAATTACAAAATCAAATCTACTCGAGATTTTGAAAGTTGAGTGCACACAAGTGACTTCAAGAAGTAGCTGACTATTAAATCAAGAATTACTTCATTTAAGTGCCTTACTTGCTACCATGTCAAAGTAATTGGTCATGTTGCAGTGATTGATTTGCCATGGGAATCAAGGAGACAGTCCCTTAAGCCTGGGGCTAATTTACCAACAGTAAACTTTATGTACTCTTCGAGCCCTATTAGTTCAGCCAATTCCCTTTATACAAATCATAACCTAGCTCATCATTAACAAGCCAGCCAACCACAGAAAGAACTGGTTGGTTTGCCACCTAGTCAGATATAGCATTATGGGAACTGACTTTGAGACTAATTCTTCAACTTCAACAAGGGCTGCACAGGAGTTTTTTCCATTAGGAAGGCAGCTGTGCATTCTAGATCCAGATGCTTACACTAAGTGGGGACAATGCAGACAAAAGATACTGGAGACAGTTCCAAGAGCAAATGTCAGGGCCCATTTTGGGACAGCCCAAGTGGAATTGGCTCATTTGGCTAATCAGACTCACATTCATGCTTGTCAGGACACAACAGATCCTGCCCAGAGCAGCACACCTGAGGATCCCTTGGAAGGAAGCAAAGGCAGTTGAGTTTTGTCTTTGTCTACCTTGTTAATGGTGACAGTGGCACTTACACCATAAAAGAATTGCCACCCATTCTGGGGCGCCTGCCCTTGGGAAAACTGCAAACCAGGGTACAATCTGAGATGAACAGGCAGATGCCTGCACTACATCTGCCTGGCCAAGGGTCACTGAAGTGACTATAAGACAGCTACTCCCTGCCCCAGGTCTTGGCTTCAATGTTAAATCCCAAAATGCTCAAATGCAGTGGCTTAAAATAAATGGCTGCCTTTAAAATAGCCACCAGAACACTTCTTGTTCAAAAGTTACTCGGCATCTGCCCCTGCCATTGAAGGTACTTTTGCTTCCAAATGCAGCCAGAGCATGGTGGCAGCTGCAATCTGACCAGAAGCTGATGCCATCTCAGTGCCCCTGGCTTGGGCCTAGGGCTGGATGAGGCCCTGACCCTCCTTCCTCTCATGGGCTTCAGTCACTACCAATGGTATTATTGAGATTGGAAAGTAAGGGCCCTTATACTGAGACAACTGAGGTCATGTGTCATGAAGCTTTTAATTAATAGATCAAAGGGGAGGTTGGAGATGAATAAGTTGAGACATGGATGTTGAAGCCAATGGACCAAGTAGCACTACATACACTTGGGAACATCTGGCAACTGGAGGTGACTTTTAAACAAGGTGTTTAGTCCCAGTGTTTGTCCATTTCATTGAGATATCTTTGCCACAGCTGTTACCTCTCAGGAAGTTGGTACCATCGTTGTGTCCTATTGGGAGATGCTGCAGTTTGCCCATGGTGAAGGCTTATAGACATGTAGGACAGGGAGGGCAGACCCTCAAAGAGGCTTGTCCCTGCAAGTTAGAGATGACCAAGGCAGTGTGGTATTAGCAGGCCAGCCCCACACCTAGGGTCTGCTTGGCACACTGTAGATGTGTCATAAGTGACTCTAAATCCCACTGACTTTTTTCTGGTGTAGCAAAGTGGTCTTCTAGTTTTTTCTTGCTCCATATGACTTGTAGGAATGGTCTCTTAGCTCTGAGTTGGGAAATAAAAAATGTTCATTGCAGTGTTCCTTATAAAATCTAAAACTTGGGAACTACAAATGCTCAATAATAGAGCTGACACAATCAGCCACTTGGTGTCTGTTTATTGCAGTATTACAAAATTTATTGGTGCATAAAATGCTTATTTCAACCTTCCAAGTGTTCTCCCAGTCACTCCATCCCACAATCCACCAAAAGGAGACTCCAGCTAAATACTTTGAGTATCACTCTTGACTATGGAAGATCGAGCTAACATACCAGGATATCTCAAACTACATGGACTACATCAACTTATGGGATAGCATTTAATCACTAGATGAGAAATTGTATATACACCTCACATGCTAATGTGTATGCTGAAAGGGTCACACGCAAATGCAATTCTAGAGTTTGGTGCCAGCTACATTTTTATCCCCCTCTGAAGTTGTTTTAGTATACTTTAAAAGAAGCACACACTCTTGGGAAGGCCTGATTATACTGGAAGCATGCTCCAGGGAAGAACGAGAGTGCTATGCCTGTGCCAGGCTGGAGGCTACCAGGGTTACAGTCAGGATCTCTTGTAGAAGAGGACTCCAAAGTTGAGATATGAAGAATGAGAAAAATGAGAATAAATGATGTGCTCAGCAGAGGAACTGAATCTGCCTGAAGGAACACTCGTGTGGAATAGGGGTAGGGCTGGGAACGGGAGCCAGCCAGAGAATGGTTGTGGCAGTTTCAAGGGGTCATCCACAAAGCCCTCCTAAATTCAGATGCTATCCCTCATGGCAGGGAGAGAGGAAACATGACACTGGTCAAACTGAGACTGGTTTATTCCTCTGACCTAATTGTGGAGAGCGGGTTTGATGGACCAGCTGGGACTCTGGCATAGGCCAACATGAGAAGGTGGTGGCCTGTGGAGGACAGAGTATGACTAAGATGTGCAGGCAGGGGACGCAGCATTGTACTTGGTATTGGGGAGCGGGGAGGAATTGAGCCCAGGATGTCAAACTTCTGGCTTGGATGACTGGGAGGGTGATGCCAGTTACTTAAAAGCAGAGATACCAAGCATCAAAGGATCTAACTGCCTTCCTTGAACACACCAGTAAGAACTGACACTCCTGTATCAGCAGTGGCAACCTCATGTTCCGGGGAGCCCTGCCACACTGAGTGAAAACACAGGGTGGGTTTTTTGGTAGTGCTCGAGATTTTTTTTCTTAAAACCACTTTGCATGTGAAACACAGCGATACTTACTCTTCACTTTACAAGGATTAATTTGGACCACTACTTCCAAGGAATAGAGGAAGTCCTGCAGCCAAGCTATGACTCTGATATAAACCCATTGCATTTTGAGTTCCTCGGGTCTGCAGAGGAGTCACAAGTACCATGGATGTTCAGGGTCGTGTTCTCAATGCTGGGAGGGTTGAGGTTGTGTTCTAGGGGAAGGGGGATGACAGAGGCAAGCCCTGCCTTAGCTACCAACAGGTGCTGAGTTTCATTTCCTAGTTCATGTTGAATTTGCTCATTTTTGTTCTCAGAATGTGGCCTCATTTGGCAACAGTGTTGTTGCAGATGCAATTAGTTAAGATGAGATCAAACTGGAAAGGTTAGGTCCTGATCTATTAACACTGGTGTCCTTGATAAAGGGCAAAAATCAAGACAGGCACACAAGGAGACCAAGTGAAGATGAAGGCAGATCATGGTGAAGCTCTTATGAACTGGGACACACCAAGGATTGCCAGTAAGCCTGCAGAAACCAGCAGAGAGACCTAGAAAATTCTCTATCAGCCCTCAGAAAAAGCCAACCCTTCCCACCTCTTGATCTCAGGTTTCTTGACCTCGAGAACTGAGTTTAAGCCACTGGGTTTGTGGTACTTTATGGCAACCAGCTCCAGCATAGTACTAGAATTTTCTAGCCACATACAGACTTGGACAACTCCAGATCCCTCTTGGTGGGCTGGGTGATGTCCACCAGGAAACAGCCACTTTGAGGAAGATCACAACACCTGTTCTCAGCAGGCAGCGCTGAGTCCAAAGGAGGAAAGGGCTGACCTACATGCATCCAGTTCCCTAGGCCCATCTACTGGTCAGAAAGCATGAGACTAGAGAAGCCAGGGTGTCAGCTCATCAGCATCCTTCTCCATGGCAACAGAGGGGTCAGAGCCTGCTGCAAAAAATAAGTCTGCATTGTGTTTTCTATGCTTTAGAAAGGAGCTTGGCCTTTGTGTGTTCAGAGAAAAGCAGACCAAAAAACATGGTAGTAAGAAAGGGTTTGGAAGCAGCCAGAGGCTACCACAAAGTGGTCAGGACAGTGGTGGAGGTGCTGGTACAGACCAGATGCACTTCTGGATGCAGCAGCACACTCCCTGGGAAGGGGGCTGGATCCAGTTCTGCAGAATGTTCTTGAACATGCACACGGTCTGTGGATGGGCAAAGAAAAGCCATGGGGTCTGCACAAGCAGACTTACTGCAGAAAGCAGAGTCCCCCATGCCCAGAAGCTCTATGTCATCAGCAACAGGCACTTGTGTGATCCTTAGACCAGACACCCCATAGCATGCCACCTGACCACATAGCCAAGCCCTGTACCATGGGCACAACCAGGCCAGACACCAGCACTCAGAGCCAAGCAGCTTGCAGCTGACTATATGACTGGAGGCCAGCCAGGGCCTGGTAAGTCTTTGGCCTAAGTCAAGGACAGAAAAAGGTAGAAACTCTGGGAGTCTGAGCATTTGCCTAAAGGGATGAAACTTTCCAATTGGAGAGTGACTGACATCATCCTTGAACTTGGCTGAAAGCTACTCAGTTCTACCACATTTACTGGAATAAAGTTGGCTATTTTAGGAGAACAACTAAGATTCACAAGTCTTGGTCCATTCATTTCAGCCATCTCATGTGTGAGGGACAACAGCCTATGCTGTGAAGATTGCAGATTCAAGTATGAATCCTGGTTATATCACTTGTTTTTGAACTTGGACAAGTCTCAATCCAAGTCCCCTCCCCCAATGTAAGATGAGGGCCAAGGGAGTCATGCAAGCCAGGGCCTGGCTCATAGGAGATGCTTCCCTATAAGGGCAGAGAAAGCTACTATTCCAGAAACGGGCTCTGGAAGGCAGACAGGTGAATAGGCAAGAGGCAAGGTTGGGACTCTCACCTGGCCTGACCACACCACTTCACCTCAGGCAGCAGGGAAAGGCAGGAGAAACAGCTGTGTTCACTCACGGGAATTATTTGTGCAAGAAGCGGGCAGGGGGAATAGTGTAACTGGCCCAGAGCCCTTTGCAGAAACCTGAAGCAGTGTAGGGTATGGGCTTAGGCCCTCGCATCTCCCAAATAAGGTTTGGCTCCAGCCAGTTAACCCACACCTGGACTTTAGAGGAATCAGATGTTTTAGGTAGCTGCAAGATTATTCAAGAGGGTAAGAAATTTGAGTGAGTAGTATGTATTCCCTGAACTGCGTTAGTAGTTTAAAACTATGCCAGTGATATTGAATTCTTAGAAGCCTATCTTAGATACCTCAAATAGGAAAGTAACGTATGTCTGAGGTTCCATGACTTGCAGGGCTTTGAAAGCTACTTAGCACTGGTTACAGGTGTCAGGTGTTCACCTATTTGCAAAGCTCACTTCCCCATGGGCTGCTCAGTTGATAACAATGGATATTTACAGATAGGCCCCAAGAAGGGATCCAGTGACACGCTCACTTAGGGTTGGGATAAGAACTCACTTCTTGCCTAAGAATTTTTACAACCCAGAGGTTAACACTTTTAAGTAGGTTTTAGGCAGGTCAGGGTCTTTGTGTTATCAGCCATTTGAGAAAGGCATGGAGGACTAAAACATAGTGAGATTTGGGGGTGATGCCTCAGCTCTCAGTAGGTCTCCCTTCTAGAGGCCTGGCAGCCCCAGGCCCCAACCCAGACTTTGGGAATCAAATATGGATATGTGTAGCTCCCTCACACTATTTCAACACCCATACTCTGTCATAGCTATTAATAGTTGACTGCAGAGGGACTCGATCCAACTGGGGCTAGATTGGAGAATTAAGATCTGAAAGATCGACTGTGTAGCCAAAACACTGCAGGCAGACTCAGGGGCAGTTGGCAGCTACTTCCTACCATGAGTCAGATCTCTAGTGTACTGACTGGCAACCACTTGCAGAGTCAGCACCTGGCACAGGGCCCTTTCCTAGGGGCTCGGTGCAGTTGAAATAATAGGAAAGAGGAAGTCCCTTTCCTCCAAGTCTGGACATCATGTGAGGTTCAAAGCACAGAAGTACCTTGATAAGCCTTGGACAGAAGTTCAAGACTGTCTCATTGCTCCTTTCTTTTCCTCCCTGAGGCTTCCAAAAGCACAGGCCTTGCACATCTCTCGCATATTCCTAGTTTATGGAGCCAGAAACAAGGGCTCAGAGAACAAGGTGAACTCCCGTGAAGCAACACCTCTAGGGTTTGCTTCCATTACATCATGCACTCAGAACCAATCCCAAACTCATTTCCCTTTGACGGGCAGTTAAGACCAACATACCTGAGGCAAATTAATTGCTGGCCTGAGTTACTCAACTCATTACTCGTAACTAGTTTACTCAAAGCTAGCCTAGGCGTTTTCCTAGGGAGTACGTGTTTGAAGAGTTGCTTCAAGAAGTATGTTTAAAAAACATGCTAGTTTATTCTTTAGAATTACATACAAATAAAGTGACACTTATGTTGCTCACTTCCTCACAAGAACACAAATCAGCTTCATTCAGATTTTCTAAACCTTAGCACAGGGACCACCAGACAAACAAATGTGGTCCCTGCTCTTCATGTTTGGCAGATTGGAGGAAAGCAGAGAGACTAACAGATTTATCTCATAGTCTTAGTAATGAATGTCCAACAATATAAAAGTATACAGCTTAAGACGCATTAGGGAAGACCCAGAAATAGCAGGTACAGCAGCCTAAGGGACTAGCTGCTTGAGCCAGGCAGGGACTGGGCACTCCAGGGTCTTATAGGCCAGTCCCTAAAGATATAGGAGTAAAGGGTTGTGACCAGGTTTAAGTTATTCTTACTGCAATGAGCAGCTCCAAGTAGATGCTGTGAATAAAACCAGTCAGGAAGTGGGTAAGAGCACAGGTGCGGTGAAGCTCAGAGCAGGGTCAGGCTCGTAAGTTAAGATGGAACAACAAATTTGAAAGACACAGACATTCAAAGTGACTAGATTTGGTGAAGGCTTGAGTGTAGGAGTGGGTGAGGTTTCTGACCAGTGGAGGTAGAAATACAAAGATGCCCCTGTGGGAAGGGATACCCCAGAAGAGTCTGCTAGGGAGGGGAGTGGAGGGGAAGGTGACTATTCTGTCTCATTAGGGCTTGATTGGGCCTGAACAGATGCCTACCAGACACTCCCATGGAGATGTCAGTGAGGCAGCTGGTTATAGAAGTGAAGAGGGCAGAGAAGTGAGATGTGAGCCCTGGACTATACAGACACACCAGGGTCCCCACTGTTAGAACGTGTATTAACCAAGGTGTGGGTGGGGACTAGAAATAAGTGTTACTAAGCCCCCACAGCTGAGACAAAACGGATCACGCCACAAGAAGCAACCAGGGGTATAGACATCCCAGTGTCCCTCTCCTTTCAAACCCTGCAGATTGCCAAGTTCATTGTCTTCACTTAGTTTTCTTAGAAAACAACTCCCCTAACCCCATTATAGAACTTCAAGCTCCAGTATTTGACTTCCTCTGAAGCTAAAATTAAGCCATGGAGGCCCGCAGCCAGAGGTTTAAGAATGGTCAACCAGACTTGCTTTATAGTTTCATTTTCAGTCAGTTCCGACAAGGCTTCATGCACATGCGTGGAGGTTACTATTAGCTCGCAAGAGCTTGAAGCTGGTGTCACAGCTTTCCTCACAACAGTCCTATTATGTAAATGCACTAGGGGTGGATGCAGATTTAGCACTTGCTCCAGCAGTCTCATTGAGGTCTGATGATTAAATCCTGGTTTCTCAGCAGCTACAGCCCCAATTGTAGGCCATGTGTCTCTGCTTCGGGTATCTTAACATTTACACACAAAGACTTGACATCTTAGGGCCCTTCATTTCACAAAACTACCTCTCACGTCCATTATTGCTTGATCAGAGATTGTGGGTAGGGAGTGGGGTCATCTATCAGAGCATGGTCCACGTCCCAGGGATATTCCTGACAACCAGTAATATCATGGGGAAGGAAGAAGGAATAGGACTGTTTGAATGGGAAAAGGTCACATTTTTAAAAAGTGGTCAACACTCATTGAGAAAGTGACATTTAAGTAATGAAGGACTTTTGAAGGAGATAGTGTCAGCTAGGTAGGTTTCTGGAAAGTGGAAAGACAGTTTCAAGGTAAGCAACAAAAGCTCTGGGGGCAAATACGTTTCTGGGGCATTCTTGGAGCATCAAGGCCAGTACACTAGCACAGAAAGGAAGGGGATACAGATGACAGAGAGCAGAAGAGCATGAAGCAACCCCGAAACTGTCACATAGGGACCAGTAGGCCATGTAGAAGCCTTTAGCTTTTACTTTATGAAACTTGGAGCCCCTGTAGGCTTTAATCCAAGAGATAGATTTCCATGTTAAAGACCACCCAACTGCTGTGAGAACACCGAGAAGGTTGAGGAGGACAGGAGCCTAAGCCAAAGCCAGAAAAGACACCCAAGTAAGCCAGGATAGGGGCTCTGCTCTTCAGGAGATAAGGGCCAAGGTGGTAAGTTATCAAGGTTGGCACGTTTCGAAAGTAGGACCAACAGGATTTCCAGCAGATAGAAGAAAGTCAAGGATAATTGAAAGGTTGGGTTTTAGAACGTTTGAAGTACTCGCCGGTGCTTTACATCTTCCATTTTACCACCCTACTTGCCCCCACAACCCCGAGAGAGGGGGCCTACTACGAGGCCAGCCTCAAAGTATCAACTCTTCACAGCCTTTCCTACCCTCCTCCAATGAGCCGCTACCCCGATTTTAGAGTTCTTTTGGCTTTCTTAGGAAATAACTCCCGGCTTTCTTAGAACCTCTTTGCTCTTCTTGTCTTAGCTTCTAGAAGAAAGCTTTGAGAGAGAGAGAGAGCGAGCTAGTGAGCGCTAGGCCCAGCATGGCACACCCCTGAAGTTCTCCCTACAGCAGTACTTCTAGGGAGGGTGACTCAGCCTCAAAAAAAAAAAGAAAAGAAAAAAGCACCCGCTTTCCGTCCGCAAACCACGAGCAGCAGGCCAGCAAGCGGCTGGTAAAGCCCGGCGCCCGCCACGCAGGCACAGATACGAAAAGGGCTCCCCGAACCCCCACACTGAAGAGCGCCTCCTAAACCCCTATGGAGAGTAGCTTCCAGCAAGCCGCCGGCTCCCACCTCGCTAGCAGCACCGAAACACCCTCCCACTCCAGGGACAATTGTGCGCCCCCGGCCCCTCGCATCGCCTTTTCTCTTGGCCACGGGGCGGGCCGCGCAACGTCGCTTCCGGGGCGCGGCCGGCGTGGGAAGGCGCTCCCAGGGCCGCAGGCGCTGAGCACAGCGTTTCAATGTACCTGCGAAGCTGAGGGCGAGCCGCCGCGGGGCTGCGCTTCCGTGTTCGGGGTGTCCGCAGCAGCGGCGCGTTGGGCAGGCGCGAGCTGGCCTCGGAGTCCCGGCTTCGGACCACCCCCTCCACGCCCAGAGCCTCCTTCGGACGCAGTTCGTGGGCTTCGCCCTGGCGAGATCTGTTTTGCGGCGCGGGCTGGTACGGACGGTCTCTGCGAGCGCGTCACGGTAGCAAGTGGGCGAGGATGCTGTATGACATCTGTAAGTGCCACGGCTTGGGGACCCCAGGCGGGGGCCGCGCTGCCGAGGCTCCTCGGCTCCGCGGCGGGGTCCCCAGCGCGGGGGACGGTCGGGCGCTGGCCGGTGACCCGCCCGTCCGCCTGCCCTCGGGTTGCAGGGTGGTGATGCCGCGTCCCGGGGCGCCGGAAAGTTGGCACTGTGGGCCGGGTCGTTGGAGTCCCGGTGCCCACAAAGGGCCCCTCAGGGAGCACGGACCAGAAAGAAACCCCGACCCCCTGTGCTCCTGAAAGTGGCGGCTGCCCCTCCTGGCTGAGGCAACACGGCTCAGACAGGTCCAGGGCCCTTCTCTCCTCGCCATTGGTCCCCTTGTCAACGGAAAAGAAACCAAACTGTAAAATAATTTAAAGAGATTTATTCTGAGCCAAATTTGAGGACCATGACCTGGAGCCACGCCCAAGAGCCTTGAGCAAGCGATCTCGCTGTGGTTGGGTTACAGTTTGATTTTACACATTTCGGGGAGACCGGGGTTACAGGTAAAGCCATAAACTAATGCTTGGAAGACTTACATTGGTTTGGCCCGAAAAGGTGGGACATTTCAAAGTGGGGGCTTACAGGTTATAGATGGGTTTAAAGACTGTTTAATTTGTAATTGGTTAAAGAAATGAAGCTTAAAGATAAGGAAGTCTGCTAATCTAGTCGGGGACAAGCTACTGGCCATATATTTGTTGTGTAAATTGACCGCCTGCAGGTTTGTCTTGCATTGCCTT